>JAJHUR010093680.1:12465-24167 GCA_027495735.1 Lutjanus campechanus | reverse complement strand
CACACACACACACACACACACACACACACACACACACACACACACACACACACACACACACACACACAAAGCTTGGCTCAGGCCAAATATGGAAAATAGTGTTCCTTCAGATCTATTAGGGATTCACTGTTATAATTTCCGATGAATATGCAACAAACTGTTAAAATGTTTTTGCTCTCTTCCATTGAAGTGTGTTTGATTATGCAACATGATCATTTTCTAGGTGTTTTGTCCATAAAATTAGAGATTTAAAAAATAGTTATCAATATATTGGCCGGTATTTTTTTTTATACAGATTATAGAACATATGTGTACACACATTTTTTTTCAGTGACCCCTCAAATTTGGTTATCCAACACTTTTTTAAATTCACTTGCCTGGTTGTGCAAGTGGGTCAGAATTCTACCTGCCCAAAGAAAATTTTTACTTGCCCCTGTCCAAATTCTTTAAATAACGAAGACTAAAATTAATTGTCACGTTTTAATCTCAGGCTGCAATGTATATAAAATGTCAGAATATAGTGAAAAGTCCAAGATGATGCCTTTAAATGTCATTTTGTTAGTCTAAGACTCAAAAATATTCAGTTAAGTATTTCAATAAATTAAGAAAAGTTGGAAATCTTTATTTGAGAGGCTGCAAACAGTATTTTCTGCCATTGTGCATGAAAAATTACTTTAGCAATTAATTGATCATCAAAATAGTTTAATAGTTTACAAGTGACTTGCCAGATTTACTTGCCTGACATGGGATTTTAATTGCCCCAGGCAAGAAAGAAATCCTCTGTACTTTACTTTAATAAACTTGAATTAAGACAAATGATCAAATATAGGCAAAACAACACCTATAAAGCTAAAGAAACAAAAAAAAAAGTCGGACATCATGTTTTCCGATACCAGCATAGACTGATATAGCTGTGATAGGCCAATATCAGGCCAAGAATATCGATCAGCCAATCCTGATGGTGAAAAATGATGATGACTGCATCCCAAAACCCAAGGGGACCTCCTCAAATGTGTTGTTTTGTCCAACGCCCAAAAGAAATTCAGGTTACTGTCACAGAAGAGGAAAAAAACAAAACAAATTTTAACATTTGAGAAGCTGAAACCAGAGAATTTTGACTTTTACACTGTATCAATACTCCAAGTACCAGCTGCACTTTCTCACTGTCTTCTCTCACACAGCGAGTTGACACACACACAGCTGCTGCGCCCACATAGTCCCGCCTCCTCTCACCTACCCACAGCGCTGTCTTCTTCTTGTCACTTGTCTCGCTTTCTATATCCATAATCATGTTATAGCCTCGTTATAATGATCTCTTACTAAAAATCTAAAAGTTTATGCCTTCAGTGTTAAGTCAGGCTTTTCCTTGTGCTCTCAAAACTGGTATCGACTGTCGATATTTTTAAAGTATTGTATCAAAATCATAAATTCTGGTATCGTGACAACACGACAGCAGTTTCCACTGCTCATAGAAGTAGAGGACAACTATTGTAATGCAAATCATTTTAAAGCATTCAGGCATATTTGGTGTGGGGGTAGCATTCAGCTTGCTGGCAGACCTCGGCTTCATCCTCTGTTCTCTCTCTGTAGCATATATCACTCCATCAGTAGGTCAAGGACACAGTTTCCGGCCAGTAAGGAGGCCATGCCGAGTGTGTCTGTCCCCTAATCCTCCTCTCCCACACAGATACACACACACACACACTCACACACTAAATGGAAACGACAGCCCAGTGTTTCATTTTCCCCCAGTGGCTCAGTTTGTGTTTGTAAGCCATCTCATTTATGACCGCAGGACAAAAGAAGAATGTGTGTGTGTGTGTTTGTGTAATGAATGAACAGGTGTCAGAGTAAACACAATTTTTCCACCCCCTTTCTTCTTTGCCTGTTGAGGAAAAAAAAAAACATTCTAGTTTGTGTTTCTCACCTTACATTTACATTACCTTGTACACTTTCTGCACTGTGTATATGTCAGAGTGACTGAACAGAGTGCAACAGGTGTTAAACAGCGATGATGGGATAGAAAGGTTGAAACCAGACAGACGATCTTAAGGGTAATTTGCAGTCCATTTGCTCTTTATTTGCAGGAAATTGACAGTAGAAGCTGTGAATGAAAGGACAGTTGCTGCAAACGCAGTGATGAGATTTGCCATCGCATTGAAATTACAGTGATACACTTGTGTAATAACACTTGTGACACTTAACTTGTCTGCAGTGAGAAATTCTGTTATAGTCGCATCCCGGAACATTTAGTTGGATACAGAAGTGCTGTTAAGGATTCAGTATCGACATTGCTTCAGTGTACTGTGCAGTGCTAAATGGATGTCATCTGCTTAAACGAAGGTCCCAAAATTGACGTGTAATTTGATGCCCAAAGCAGATGGGAAAGCGATTAAATCGCTGCTTTTCAGGAGCATCGACTTGTGCTAATGCTGGGGAAAAGAACAGTGATATATCTTTGACTCAGCAACATAAGTATTCCACACTTGCAGTGATTCTGCTTGTTTGTACAAGATGAAGAATAACTATTGAACACAACAACTCTTTAATCCAAAACAATGTTATCATAGTTTAAAACTATGGCAAATACAATTTGCTTTTAATCAAGTGGCTCTGCTGAAGGCACCTTTCTTGCCCAGTTTACATTAGACACGCCAATAAAGATGGATTCCAAAATAACACAGTTGTGTAGTGTTTGGCCTTGAACTGCACAGATTTCTTTTGTACTTCTACAAATGAAACATCTTTTCTCTTCCGTTTCAAACTTTTCTCTCAAGAGAAAGTTCGATGGGGGCGTTAGGTGAGGGAGACAAAGTGAGAATGGAAAGAAACTGACGTGTTTTAAGAGCATTCATTATGTTTAAGAGGTAGATTATTTACATGATATTATCATATCATATAATCAGTATTTCACAGGAGATTGAGGGGAGGCTTTCAAAAGTGCCACAAGACTTTCAGGTGATTTGAAATGTCTTTTTTTAGTTGAGTGAGGAAAAAGAGAAGGATCAAGCTAAAGTGAAATAGCCTATCAGGTGACTAAGAAGGTCTTCAACCATATTTTGAGGACAGAGTGATTCTGCCATCAGCTTCAAGTTGAGATTGAGATATTTGATTTTCTGCCTCACAGTGATGGTAACTCCATCATACCTTTATTCATTTGCAGACCACAGAGCATGAGGAGGCTTATGAACCCTAATGAGTCCAGGTCGGTGGAGTGGAGAGACGAGAGAACTGTTTTGACTGGTTGGATCAAGTAATTTTATTTGGTGCACCAGGCAACACAAGATGTTGAGATTTAGGAGGCGTGTATCGCCTACTCTACAAGCCTCTACTATCTACTGTACGCTTACCTATAACTAGAGCGGGTCTAATTGATTGGTCGATAGAAAGACATTTAGTTGCCAACTAGATTTTTAGGATAGTAAATGGAGATTGTTTGGGTCTTGGACTGTTGGTTGTAAGAAAGTAACTTTGGGCTCTGAGAAATTGTGATGAGCATTTTTCACAATTTTCAACAGTTCCCAACAACAAAATAATGGACAGATTAATCATAAGTTACAGCTAGGGTTGCAAATCTTTATGCATTTTCCATAACTGATAGTTTAAAACAATAACAATTGATTAATCATTGATAATTAATAGAATACAAAACATGTTTTTCTTGTTTTTCTTCTCATTTTATTTCATTTTAAGTTTTTGCAACAAAAGGCTCTGCCAGAGAAAACAACGTCAGATGAGGTGAAATTACTGCCATTTCTAGACTCTCGATTAATTATCGATTTATGCAATTTTAATTCTTAATATCATTTGATGATTAATCATTAACATCCCTAGTTGCAGCCCCACCTGTAACACCCTCCTCTGCATAGAACCACCAAGATATTTATGCAAATCTTTACTGAACTACAAGTAAAGTCTAAATCTGTATAGACAATATAGTAGATGATACTATGCATCTATGCCTCGTGCATCATAAAGGGACTGTAGCTTAAATACACTAAAATCAAAGTAGTTTAAAAGTAAACAACGTAAGGTATGTAAAGGCTGGGGTGTGCAGCCACTGGTCAGTGAATAAGTTCAGCACAGTTTGAGCGAGTACGAAGCAGAGATCTTCATCACATGACGTGTGAAGCTGATGATTAACTGACTTGGGTGGTGCTCGTGATTTCATGTTCCTTCATGAACATACACTATGCCTCTGAGCTCCATTTCACCTTCATCAGGTGTCAGACCAGGCTGCTATCACATTCCTTATCAAGTCCATCCTCTCAGGGCAGTTTGCTTTAATATTACATCCACACACGCACACTCAGAAATCGGCCCTGGGCTTTAAGGCTGGTGCTGGAGGACTGACTGGACTTGCTGGAAATGTCAGATTCTTAAAGTGTTCAAACACGCAGAGGGAACCGTACAGTACGGCATTGGAGCAAAATGACATGCTTTGTTAAGTTTTGAATAGCTTTACAATGAAGAACATACTGTAGAACGGTCTTGAGTAGGAAACACAATAGCAGCTTTTCCTGCTGCTCCAGCCCACGCAGTGTCCAGGTTCTCTATATAATCACTGTTGGCCATGAAGACTTACAATGGGGAAAGACGGGTGTCTTTTTAAATGTGTAATGATGTTGAAAGTCAAAGACATCTGGTGATTTCACCGTCTACACTCCATAATGTCGTTAAACGATTCAGAGAATCTGAAGAAAGCTCTGTACGTGGGCTGAAAACCAACATTTAGTGACTGTGACCTTTGACCCCTCAGGTGGCACTACAATAATAACCCTGATTAATTGTATTGGATACTACATGGGCTCTTGAACACAGTAATCAGTAAACACAGTTTCTTTATTATGCAAAATGAAAGTCACCAGCGACAACTTCAAAAGCCAGCGTTTGTGATGGTGTGGGGGTGTGTTAGTGCCCATGGCATCATGGGTAACTTGCCACATCTGTGAAGATCCCATTAATGTTGAAAGGTACATGGAGGTTTGGAGCAGCATATGCTGCCATCCAGACTACGTCTTTTTCAGAGACGTCCGTGCTTTTTTCATCAAGACAACGCCAAGACACATTCTGCATGTGTTACAACAGTGTGGCTTCGTAGTAAAATAGTTCAGGTACTAAACTGACCTGCCTGCAGTCCAGACCTGTCTCCCATTGAAAATGTGTGGCGCATTATGAAGCGCAAATACGACAACAGAGACCCCGGACTGTTGAGCGTTTGAAGTCGTATATTAAGCAAGAATGCAGAAGAATCTTGAACAATTATTGTCCTCAGTTCCCAAACACTTACTGAGTGTTTTAAAAGAAAAGGTGATGTATCACCGTGGTAAACATGCCCCTGTTCCAACTTGTTTGGAACTTGTTGCTGGCATCAAATTAAGAATGAGTGTATATTTACAAAAAAACAAAGATAAATGTGTGAGTGTTTGCTCTATCTTTGAATTTAAATCTGTAGGAAGGTTTGTCACACTGTATTTTTGCTGAACCCAGTAGCTGTTTTGAAACGATTCTAAGTGTCTCTCAGCTTTATGGCAGTGTTAATTAGAAAGCTGTTGAAATAGCATGGTGGGAATCTCAATGAAACAAAGCGGAACATCGTAGAACAGCATGATGGGATGTAGTGAAAGTAAAAGATCATTAAAACATGGAATGTAAAAGGAAATAGGGTGAAACAAACTGGAATATCATAACAAAGCACAGCATGGTGTGCTCAACTGGTAAATTGTATGGCTGAGAAAAGGAGGCAGGGCTATTTGGACTCCTAAAAATAGTCTTAAAATGTCTTGTAATGTGCCAGGGCTGCGAGAAACAAACTTTCAGCTCGATTTAGGTCCAGAATAGCACGGGGACGAGTGATAACACCACCAGAGAGAGTGTGGCATGAGTCAACCTTGTCTGAATGTCACCAAGTAGTCTGCAGTGTCAGTGTCGGTATCCTGTCCAGCACAGCAGTGGCTATCATTAAAAACTAGAAGCAGGAGCCTCGTTTCTCTGGAATTTCTTTGATTTTTAAAGAAAATCCTTGTTTTGTTGTTTATCTTCTCCCCTCATCAGGTCTTACATTTAAGAAAATAGATTTTCCTTTTGTCTACAGCTTTATGTTAACACAAGAGCTCAGCTTTCACCCCCCCAGAAACATGCATTATGTTCAGAGAAAGCTCATAAAATGAAATAAATTTAACCCGGTAGAAACACAGAGCCTTAAGAGAATAGAAACTTGAAAGAGTAACAGCTGGATAAGTAAATATGAAAGAAGAAGAGGAGCTTTGGTTAGCAACAACAGTTTAAATCACTTTGCTCAAATCCTCACACTTTCATACAGGCAGGCTTTGATCTAAATTATTTAATGCTATTTTATTATTATATGTGCCTTGTCGTTAAATTGCCTGCAGCCCTGTATTATAAAAGGCACAAATGTGTCTGGATGAACCCTTAAAGCCGTGTTTACTTGAGGAAAACAATCTCTTAAATAATTTTTGACTGTAACTAAATTCTTCAAATCTCATTTTCTTTAACAGATGATGGAATCTGCCAGTGTGCCAGTATTTCAGCCTATTTTCAAAGTAAATAAACTTGTTTAAAGTATTTACAGAAGTCCACTGAGATTGAGTTGTTGTGATTATAGTGCACCAACCTACCTTATTTCGTCAAAGAAATTGTTTTTGATTGAGCAAGTCATTGTGTTTTATTCATGGCCTCTAGAATACCTTTTAACAATTTAAACTATGTGGACATTAGTGTAATAATTCACTGATGTATTCATATTTATCCCGTTTATTGAAACATTCGTGTCTTGTGAGGCTTTTGAGGACAGATGTTTGTCGGATGATGTTTGATAGCTTATAATAATACTTGTTTTTTTGACCTTTGTGAGATTTGAAGTTTCATGGATATTTAAGATTTATTGTGTCACTTTTTGACTTTTGAATGCTGTTGTCTGGCCTGTGATGCATTGAGACGTTTCAGGTGATCAATCTCAGCAGTCCTCTGACTGGGTGATTTAAAAATGGAGGCAGCTTCTATGTTTGCATGCATGAAAATGTTTTAATGCTGCCGGCAGACCTGATAGAGTGTCGTTATTAAATAAATGAGACAGTGCGCAGGAGCTCAAACATTCTTATTGCACAGACAGATTTTTTTTACTTGTTTTAAGAGAATAATGTGAGAACTATGTTACAGACACATTCAGTTATAAAAGTTTTGGTTTCAAGTTTCTTCTTTTCCCCTCAGATTAATGCTGCTTCCTTTCTTGCAGCAGGATCAAGAAATAAATAGATATGGAGCAAAAATCCACAACAGCTCTCTTCCTTCTCTTTCTATCTCTCTGTGCGTGCCCCCCTCAGTGATTACAGCTCGCTCTGCTCTGATTTTAAGGGCGAGCGAGCTGACCGTCTGTGTGGGCTGCCTTGCATGGCCTTCACTGATAAGGAACATGCCTGCACATGGTGTACATGAGTGGCTTTGATGGAGATAGGAAAAGAGAAAAAAATGTGCGTATTAAAAAACCTCATCACTTCAGTCGCTGTATGACCATTTGAGCTAGATTTTTTTTCTTTTTCAGTTTTGTCTTTATGAAGATGGTGTGGAAAATGGGCCTGGAAATGTTTTCAGTCCACTAGAGCTGCTGGAAATGTCAAACCTGCTTTCACTCTCGTGTAAAAGGTGATCATTGTATCACCAAGAGTTTGTGCGTTAGCATAATGCAAAGTGCATTTCTTTGTTTTCACCTTTGAATGGAAGCATAAAACATGTCCAGCATTAGCTGACAGTGGATAAAAGCACAGGATTTCAGCAACATTAGCTGACAAAACAGAACAATTGCATCCTCCCAAATGCCAATAAGGTCTGTTTCCATTTTTTTTTTTCTTTTGTTCACATTCAGGCCCATTTATAATGGGGGTTTATGTATGCTTTCATTAATGTGTGTAATAATCAGTTAGTTCAGAATCACTTAAAAATAAGAATTGCTGTGTTTTTGATGCCTTTGAATGAGCCATTTATATCCACAAAGGGAGCTGGTCCTTTTTCATGGAGGCTGCCATATTGCATCATTACTGTATGTTTCTACAGTAGCCCAGAATGGACAAACCACACACAGATCTGTGTATGTGACTTCACACCTGGGATTACTCTTTACAGCAATGCAATGGGCTTCATGCAAGAACCACTCGTACAAACAGATTTGTTCTTAAGTGCTGCGTACGAGTGATTTAAGACAACTTGTTGCATTCACCAATTTTCTCATATTTTGAATTTTCTTTTAGATATGAACACAGTTTATGAGTGGTTCAGACCTGCTGTAGAGTCCTGTGCAGTCAGTCTGCTGGTATCTAAACTGAAGTTTTACACAGATGACTGTATATTTTGAGTTTGAAAAATAAACTACACTTAATAATTGTGTCGACATTATCCTGCTTGACTACAATTCAAATAATAGTATAAGTGTAAATTTACATGTAGAGCCTATCATCATTAATTCAGTGATCTATTATCACCTGCTGTCAGCTGTGTTGGCTGTATATCTTCACATGAAGGTTTATGAAGTCTCTGTCCAGGCGAACATCCTCTCTTATTCTGTCCTCTGTCTCCATGATGAAAACTTCCCCTTACCCCTCTCCGCCCACTGCAGTCATCACTTGCCCCTTCCTGTGGCTGTGGCTTGTCATTTTTTTTCATTTTTTTTTTTCTCATATCGAGACATTACTTTATTTCGATGATAGTCTGACCCTCTGGTAACACGGCATTAACAGCAGGCGCTTTCCCCGTTTCTTTGCTTTATCAGGTCTTTTAATCCCACTGCTGACGCCGTTAATTTGACAGATTTTCCTTTATGGATCTCTGAAAGCACGACATCAAACTCCAAACTTGTAAAGTTCTTCTTTTTCCTCTTTGATGCCATTTTCTCATGCATGTGCACTTAAATACGCACAGGTGGATAATTTACATGGTTCTCTGAAGTTACGAGCATTTTTTGAATCTCACGTGATCTGACATTCGTACGAGGCCTTTGTATGAAAAAACAGTAAGAAATTTAAGACAAGAATACGAAAATGTTCTTCCATGTGGCCCAATGCTTTTTACAAGGAAAGAAGCAATTTAATGTATTGAATTAAATTCCTAATTTACAAGTACAAGCACTACTGTTTAAGAATTCACTGTGTCTCTTTCACTTTCTTGCTCTAGAACTCTAGTTAGGACTTTGTCAGAGACAGTGTTTTACAAAGTTTATAAAGTTTCTCCTAACTCAATAACCCACAAAGTACCACGATTTTTCAAAGGAATCTGGGATTAGTTGCCTGTTCACAAACATCCGCCAGAGGTAAGAGAGCGCATGTGTAATTTTTATCACAATGAAACAATTGATGAACTTACAGGATGTCAGTTGAGTGGACCGTCTTTGAATGTAGCCCAGGACACATTTGCGTTCACGTTGCTGAAAAAACGTGGTCACGTGTGGCCCAGACCTCCTCCGAATGTGGCCAAAAGTGCATTCACAGTTGTCCACTTGTCATTGCATCACTTAATGCCAATTCTGAACAGGGCCTTACCGGTTGATTCCACCAAGCACGGCACGTCTGCGCCACGGTTCTGATCCGTCCTCCGCACGGCTGCAAGCCCAACCAGCTGCATTTCAGAAGATTTTCAGCAGCAGAGCGTTTTGCCCGTCTGATTATGTTTACTTGCTCAGATTTTGTTGACTCGGTCCTCTTTCCTTGCTCTCTGTGGTTCTACTGTGGATAAGCAGGCTACGTGGTTAAGTAGTTTCTTCTCTGTCTGTCTTTATGATCTTTATGATGAGTCTGCAGGGGGTCTTTTATTTTGAAAATTAACCGGATTCTCCCTGTCTTTTCTGTCTGACTTCCTGCCTGTTTGATCTGCTCTGTGCTAACTGACACGGCATCGGTCAAAAATAGACTCTGAGCGTATTTGAAGCGGAGATGCGCCGAGGTGCTGCTGGTGGAATCACAAGCATTGTGTGGAATGGCTGCCATCAACTCTGGCTGACGTGGCGCAGCTGTAACATGACGCAGCCGTGCCTGATGGAATTTAGCCATAAATCATTATATCCACATTGCTCATGAGGTTATTCATATTATGTGAAAACATAATATATTATATTATACATCATATTTTAGAAGCTCATCATATGTTTGCACTATGTAAGAATTTACGGTATGTTACTTTGGAGAAAATGTGTATGGCAAGATATATATCATACATTGCAGAATAGCATAAAAATATAGAGATACTAGTTATAGGCCCTATAGACACAACTAAATCCTACACACTGGTCCTTGAAAGCAGATTTATTTACTGCATTTCAGAGGTTTTAATAAAGATGGATGAGAATATTTTGAGAGAAGTGGTGGGAAGAAGTGGAAAATACAAAGTTCACATATACATGAACAGTATGTCTGCACCTGAGGATAAAACGGTTAAAGTCCTGCCTGATGTGCATCAGACAGCAGACTTTCCATTACATCTTGTCTGTGGTGGCACTTAACAATAATTGCTTTATGTTGAAGTGACCTTTCCTCTGCCACAGAGTTTATGTGGCTCGTTGGATGTTTTAGCGCTGTGGTGGCTGATTTTTCTTCTTTTGGATTATTTTGTTGCTCACTGTTCAGTCGTTCCGCCTACACTGTGTTCCTGTTCGATCTGGAGCTGTTGTGCTTTTGGACAGGTTTAACTGTGACTGGATCCACAAGGTTGCTCATATCACAGGTGCATATCTAAAAAAACAAAAAAAAACCCAACAACAAACCACTTGTTGCCAAGCTTCGAGCTGTTTGTGCTGTCACTTACTTTGTGTGCGGTAGAGAGCCTGTGTGGCTGCGTAACAGTGAAAGCCATCAGGAAGCTACTGAGGCTAACACAGAGTTAGCAGTCTGCAGCGGAGTTCATGATATACTCAGACGGCATGTGAGGATCTCCTGCTGTGCTGCAGCATCTCTTTCTTTGCTCCCTTTCCTGTCTCACTCTATCATATACTGTCACTAGAGACATTATAACACATTTCTTCCACTTTAAAAGATAAATTCTCGATTTATTACTTTGATATGCAGCAGTAGGTGTGTGCGTGCGTTTTTGTGTGTGTGTGTCCCTCATGGGGATTTCAGTGCTGTGCGGTGGGCTGCTGTGATTATAAACCTGACAGGACACTGAAAGCTTTTCATCTTAAAAATATCCTTTTTTTAAAAAACATAATTACCCGTTAGAGACAAATTACTGCTGTTGGGGAAGTCTGCCGCCCTCAAAGAGTTTATTATGAAGGAAAAGTTTTCTCAAGTGTTGAAAAATAAGGTTTCATAAGTGTAATGAACAAAAATCCATTTTATAAGATTGATCTAAATTCAAATTATTGAAAGCAATTAGTTAGTTCATAACTGTCTGAATAGTACTTAGATGGCTCTATGTGAATAGTTGTCAGAGACTGAATAAGAGAAGTGGATGTAGCCACTGTGGTGTCACTTTTTTAGTTCATGGACCATTTTGAAAGCTTTAGTGTCACATTATGTCCATCACCATCTTGGTTTTTTGGAGCCAGAGGTGCGTTCCAATACCCATACTACCATACTACGTAGTTTATGGTATGAGAGTCCGAAACTGCAGCTTCATAGTGGTGTGGTGTGGACTCTGGCATCCACTTGAGTTAGAATGATTTTAGAACATTGTTTTTTTTTTTTTTTTACCATTTTGAA
>JAJHUR010093680.1:0-11282 GCA_027495735.1 Lutjanus campechanus | reverse complement strand
TTTTTTTTTTTTTTTTTTTTACCATTTTGAAGTGTGTAAGCAAGTATGCTTTTCTGACTATTCTGACCCACAATCCTTTGTGATATTTGTCTGGGCAAGAGGGTCAAACTTCAAGGCGCAAAGTACTTTGCACAGGCAGCTGCAGTACACACTAAAAGTAAAAAGAGAAAATGCAGGACTTATTTGGAGGAGAGGACGGAGCTGGGGAGGTCACAGTGGTAGCCACTTGTCAATCACATGGTAGCCACACTATAAAGCATGCCCTCATTTATCATCTGTTTCACTCTAAATGGGACCATCTCCTTTATTTTGGTCACATTTGAAGACATTTTGTGATAGGCATTTGTGACTATTCCTGACAAATTTGAGACTAAGTAATTGATCAAACATGGGATAGATTAACTAAATTATAGTTGTTAGATTTCAAAAGCATACATGCTTCTTAACATTTTGGATTTTGATGATCTCTTGGCTCAACACTTTTTTTGTTTTTCGCTCTTTTTGTCTTTGTAGGAAGTCCATGAAATTCTGAAAGAATATGAACTGAAGTACTGCTTTGTGGACCGCAACAAAGGCACAGGTAAGACTCTCACCGAATCAGACATCCAGACACACACACATGCACATATCCTGTAGAATAGTACACAACCTCAACCCTAACCTTAACCATTACAACTAAACGCTTAACCCCAAACCTAATTCTAACCACAAAACCAAGTCTTAACCTTCAAACAGCCTTTTGAAGAATAAAAGACCACCCAAAATGTCCTCAGGCCACAACTCCAAGTCATCCTCACAAAGATAGACGTGCAAGAGTACATACTGTACACAGACACATATGCAGCTCTGCTCAAATGAACATGTAAACCAAACCCTAAACATACAGACACGTCACATCTGTCATCACAAATTTGTATTTATAGATATATGGAAAGCTGTGCAGCAGTGATATGTACAGTGTGGAAGGAGTCCAACAGGTGGCATGACTGTCGGCATGCAGTGCAGGATTTTCCTAAAAGCAATGTGTAGACTCATAAATACTGTATAATAATAATAATCCCAACTGTATGGTGGTGTCTGCATCTGCAGAGAACCTGCTTCTATTTTCTTAATTTTGAATTATTTTGCTGTGCTCAGGACATTTCTGGGGATCTGCTTTCGGGCAGTGTGGTGTGTAGCCCCTCAGCCAATAACAGCACACAGGGTGTGAGGGTAATTCTGTAAAAACATAGTGACCCGTAGTTACATCTCCGTCTCTGTATGTGTGTCTTTTTAAAACGCAAGTAGAGCAGACTGAGGAGCGTTTACTTAAGGTGCGTTTACACAAAATGCAGCAACCAAAAGCTTTGCAGGGTTGTGCAGAGGACGTGTTTATATGTGCTTTAGAACATAACCGCTGTCAAACAATCCAAAAATAACGTTTTATTTCTGTTCCACCGTTTCGTTTTAGCTTACACTGCTCCCTCACTTCATTCATTTTCTAAGTTGCTTGACCATTGCTGCTGCCTCTCTTCTTCTCTTGTTCATTGAGCTGGGGGGGGGGGTCCTTACAAACAGCAGCCGACAAATCCTGCATATACTACCTTTAAACTCTGTAATAGTTTGATATATCGTAGAAATAGTGTTGGGCTCAGGTTGGTGGATGAGCAGATACTTTAGCCTGTGTCTCTGATGACCAAGGTCTATTTCCTAACTCATTCAGTTCAGTCTTTTTAAGTTTTTCTGCTAAATTTATTTTTGGACTCACTGCTCTTAGCACACTGACTTGAACTCTGAATTTTGCACTGTCAGTGACATATTAAAAGCCAGTCTGACTTTATTTACTTTTTTAAAAGTTACATTTAGTGGTGAAACATGCTCAGCTGCCAGTAGGGATACACCCGAATCCAAATACATTATTTTGGAAAACACAAATAATGTGATGGAAACAAATAGTTCCACTATTCAGAGTTGCACATTATTATCTGAAAAACTTTCATTGACAGTCTTTAAAAAAGGGTGCATCTACTTTAGTAACTGATTTTAATCCACCAACATTATTCCCTTCAGCTGAAGGATATTTTATATACTTGTATATCTTTACTATAGAGTTTCTATTTCCAATTCAAAACAGAATCTTAGTCTTTCTCACTTTCTCATATTCAAAGCTCAGATTAACAGGAGGTGGCAGATGTACACTGAAAAATAATAGGAGCACATGTCAGTGTAACACAACACAGTTCCAACAGCACCACAAATTGTGGCCCCAAAAATCACCATAATGTTGAAAAGAGTTTCAGCAAAACCTGATCATCATATACCTCGTAAAGGCTGTTGTATTAGACGCTTTAAGCTGAGCTAGTACCCAATAAAGAATAAAAAAAAATAATGATGCAAGAACGCAGACTGCTGCGTTTCTAAAGTTTCCATTTCTCAATAGAGAGCCTAAGGTGATATTTGCCTAGACATATAAATAAAAAATTTTACTTAGTTGACTTGACTTCTGTGCAGACTTCAGGGTTTTTCTATTATTTAGTTAAGGATTTGAGTTGTCTTGCCTCTCACTGAAGGGAATGAAACTACACTTGAAGTTGAAGTTTAGCGAATTAATAACTTTGTCAGGCTGAATGGATTCTGCAGTGAAGCGTACTTAAAACAGGCTAGCTGGCTGGTAGAAGTGACTGCAGAATTGACAGCTGATTTGAGCACGAGAGGATCATCACGAGGAGACGGCGATGGGTTCAGTTCTAGTGGCTGTAAAATAAAGCGAAGTTAGTCAGCAGCTTGGTGCATAACTCAATACGTCACATACTGTAAGTACACTTTTGCGCACACTCAATCACAGACCTACATACTGTAAATGTAACATTAACCACTACGTACCTAAATTAACTCTGAACCATACTTTAGGCACCCTTGAATTATAGTTTTAATCCTTAACCAAAATCCTATCTGTAAATTAGCTGAATATAAAAGTCAGTGTCTCATTTTAAAGGGTTTTCCACATCCTCCTCCTCACCTCCTGAGTAAATTTGGTCCTCATAAGCCTGGAAATACAAGAAGACACACACGTACACACAGAGCAGACCCCCTGCCCCTAGAGTGTGTCCCTGTCCAGGGAAATCTTACATCGTGTCTATATTTAGTCCGTGCAGTCAGCCAAGCACCTGAAACATAACGCTTTTAGAAAGCAGAGGGGAGCTGTAAACAGCTGAGATATCAAAGCAGCAGCCTGTCCAAAAGGTTAATGGGGTTTCAGAGCCTGATGAAACACAGGCCCTCGTCGGACCGGCAGCCACGGCGCTGTACTAATTAGGCCGCTGCGGTGGCGTCGGGGCTCTGATGTAGCGTGGTGGGTGGAGTGGGATGAGAATCCAGCATTGGAGGTTGTTTAAGAAAAGTTTAAATTCTCCTAACAAATGCAAAGTGATGCAAGCAGCGGCACCGCATTCTCTTCTGTTTATTTTTATATGCTGTTTATCTTCCTCTAAGTCGCTGTCTTTCCTTCTCCAACACCACCACCCGTCATGTCAGTCTCTTCCCTTTTCCCTCAACACTTTTTACCCTCCGTTTTTTTTCCCCTCTTTCCTCTTCAGTGAAGTACCACTCAGTTCATTTCAAGGACTTATTTCAGCAGTTTGACAACATGATGTGGTAACGTCTGGGAGTCTCGAAATTAGCTCTTTGAATTAAGATGGAGGATGTTTAAAGTGGAATTTACATGCGTCTTCAAAGAGTTTTGTCGAGGGCCTCGGGTCAAAGATAGATGGAAGGGGAGGTTTTTCCTTTTTAAGTTATTTTTCCAGGTAATGTCATCATGAGTTTTTTTTTAAGGACCCTGTTAAGACAGAACATTGCAGCAGAGGTGTGGCTGTGGGAAGCTTTGTCTACTCCAAGGCGAGAGCTGAGGATTTCACAGCTTGTTGGCTTCACATTTGAGCTCGAAGCTGATCGGTTTTGAGGAACGTGCTGATAGTTTCTGTTTAGTTCTACAGGAGAAGAAAGACTGAGACTGAACACAGGGACAAGCAGCAATACAGAGTTTTCAGATCATATTCCAAAAGCTTGCTGTTCAAGGTAAAGTACAAGAAAATGTTAAATTCAATGAAATCTCTTCATCCTCCTCTTTTAAATATTGTGTATTACCACCATCCTCTGGTAAGATGTGGGTGGAAGATATTAGAATAGTTACGGACAATAGACACCTGGTCTGTTGGTCACTTGAAATATGAAGCATATTGGGCTGAAGGACAATGCCATCACTGATGGTGGACAGTCATCAACCACTGAACCCTCTACCCTGGGGCAGTTCTGCTGGGGAGGGCGAACAGGGGCCAGTGCCTCTGCAGCACTGAGTTGTTTTTTTATGCGCTGCTGTTTTGTGTGCTATTATTTAACGGGTCTAATGTGCGCCTCTGACAAAACTACTGTTTCCAGTCTGCCCCCGGTAAAATTGGTCTACCCATCCTGACATTATGAGTTAAAAGCCATCTGTATGTAAGATAGTGCGTCCCCTCAGAGTTACCGTAAGGCAGGAATTCCTTTTTGACATAGTAGCCTTCCACTCTTCCCCAAGAAAGATACCGACTGAAGTATGACTTTGAACTGTCAGTTATGATGTTGTCATTGTTAGCTTGACTAACTAAGGTAACAAAATATGCTTGGAGCTGACATGTCCGTCCCTATGAATACCGATGGTTAGGACTCAACTTTGTATGCAAACTGCACCTGCTATGTGCCATGGAGAGCCAACAGTGTGCCATGTGCACAACCAAAGACTCCACCTTCTATTTAGCACAGTGCAGTTGTGAGTTTGTAACCAGAAAGATTGTGGTTAAATTCCCCAGACCCGCAGGATAAATCTGAGTGTAGAAAGTGAAAGACGGCTCTTGCTCTTCCCTCATTACTGCCACTGAGGTGCCCTTGAGCCAAGGGCCTTGACCCCGACTGGTGTAAATGTGAACATGGTCAGGGGTTCCTGAAAAGGAGAGTCAAGTTAATTTATATATTTTTATAGCGCTAAATCATAAGTTATATCAGGGAACTTTTTAATATAGAGCAGGTTTAGACTGTGCTCTTTATAATGTTATTTATAGACACCCAATAGTTCCCACCATGGGCAAGCCCCAAGGCAACACTGGTGAGGAAAAACTTCCTTTCAAACAGGCAGAAACCTCGAGCAGAATCAGACGCTACAGTGAGCTGCCATCCACTGCAAGAGGTTTGTTAATGAGAGAGAGAATTGCTCCTTGTGAAACTCCCCTAAATAAATTTCAAAAAGTGGGGGGAAAAAAGCTTTCTTTCAAGGGGAAGAACTCACAATCAGTGAAATCACCTGCTGATATAATCGTTTGGACTGAAAACCTGCACACTATTAACTCTGCATGATACATTTTTGGACACCTTGTCTGTACATTATCGTTTTTAAGAGGTTTTTTTATCAGCACTTTATCTCATTTATCTGCTTTGGAGAGGATTTTCAGACAGTAAAGGCAAACAAAAGCAACATTTCAGTATATATTTAAGCTTTTTGTAACTACTCGCAGAAACCATTTTATGCACATTAATCTTTTTGGGATTTGTTGACTTAACAATCCATATGATGTGCTGGAGGCGAGCTGCTGTCTGTTGCTTAGTGTTTTTTGTTTGTGGTGTGGACCAGCTCTTACTGGAATAACAGTGTAATGTAGTGACACTGCTAATTGAAGACATAATATGCAACATTTTCCTTAAAAGATGTATAGCTTCATATAAACATAAACCTTTTCAGTCATCACTTACAACCCACTAGAAGTGTGTGGTGGTGTGTGTATCTGCAGAGGCCATGCCCCCGTGCCTGCATTTCATTACTGTTTCATTATTTGCTGCTCAGGACGCTTTACTGATCCAAAACGGCTACATTGACTGATCCAGTGCGTATGAGACTCAACAATCAACTATCTTTCTGGTGCGTTTACGAACAAAAACTAACAAATCCTACTGCTTCTGTCTTTTGAAATAAGTGGACGCTGTTCCCTGAGCTGGTAAACGTGTGTGAGTGTATCGTGGGAGATCCCCGAGTGCTTCAGTTAGAGGTGTGTAAGATTTGATTTCAAGCTTCTGTAGCTTTTCACTTTATGTGTGTGTGTGTGTTTCTGAGTGTGTGTGTGTGTTTCTGAGTGTATGTGTGTGTGTGTAAGCATGCTGAAGGATTGAATATTTTGCCTTGATCCGGTAACCCCCCCGGATTGTCGCCTCTTCACTCTCCCCAAACACGGACCTCTATCCGACCTCAACCTCTTTTGTGTACAGTGTGTTTGTGCTGATGTATACATGCCTGTGTGTGTGTGTATATATTTAAAGTGTGTCATAACAAATGTACAGCTGTGTTTCTGTGTGTGAGTAGGTCGTCGGGTCTGTTTGTGTGTGTTGGTGTGTGTGTGCAAGACACTGCGGTCAGCTTGAACTTGCCAACCATTGGATCAGTTTTCATGACAGCTGGATAACATCACCCCAACCAAGTGTTTACAGCCTGACTCACACTCTCTTTCCTCTCTCCCCCCATCTGTCTTTGTCTCCTTCACCTTTCCGGCCTCTCAAGTCTCGCAGCTTAAGAAATAACAAGATTATATGTCTCTTTTTGTGTCTGTCATCGTGCAACAGGTGGAACATTTGGAGTGAAGCATTCTGTGAAATGGTTTTAATGGTAAATGAGCCTCAGTAAGTTAAAGTTTCAGAATGGGAGCTGATAAGATTTTACTCGTACTAATGCCATCATCGATTCTGTGATCCAGTTCTTTGATTCTCTCGTTGATTCCTGATCATTTTTCTGTGCGTGAAAAAAGCAGGCCAACAATACTTTTGTATCACAGCAGTCCTTTTCATGTGTTTTTTCTTAGTCAAAGAAAAAAATCTGCTTAGCCTGTGTACATGGCAGAAATGTTATTATAACATAGGATGTTTGCCCTTGGTAATAGAACTGCTGCTTGGTTGACAAGCGAATGGCACTCAGTGTCAAATGCATGGCATTCCTGGAATTTATGCACATGTTGCATAGAAACATGCTTCAGCATATTGCTGTTGCTTACATCCTTACTGGAAGTGATCATTTTACAGTCATTACAGCCAGCACTGCTGCTAAATTTCTGCCACACGTGAAACTGTCTGTTCGTCTTCTCAGTGACTCGTCAGTGGTGCAGGTTTCTGGCAGTGTAGACGCACGAGAACGTTAGCAGCACAGCACCAGCAGCCTGCTCTACTTGCAGGTTAACGTGTCTGCTGCTGATGACTATGGTTACTCTTTGCTCCATTTGAGTGGTTTATTCTGACACAGCCTGCATACAACCTTATTTTCATTTTCTGGGTCAAAATACTGCCAATCTGTGCTGGTTTGACAAGCTGTCGTTGTCGGTGCCAAATCTTGGCATTAACAGGCGGAGAGGTGGTTGCATTCTGGCAGGGCTGCAAGCTAGTGGAGGGCGCCTGCATAACATCTTGGAGGCAACAGTTAACTGATGTTGTGTACAAAAATTATCAATAAATGTTTTAACCAGCTAGTACTTCTGGTGCTGACTAACGAAGGTGGCAACGTTTGTGTGGTGTAGTCGACTAATCACGTACATCCCTACGTTGGACTGTTTGGAACCGGTTCTCAACTAGAATTGATTCACAATTCCCATCCCTAGACCAGATCCTGGACAGGAATTTATATTTAATGAAGCAGAAAAAGGGGCAAAAGTAAAATAGAAAGTTGTAAGATCATGTCGTTGAAAATGTTCTTTGTCATGTTGCATTAATTTCCGAAAGTGTGACGATGAGCACATTCCTTCACTTCATTATTCTTGTTACTTTCATGTCTCCAAGGTCTTCTTGCATCTCTCCGTCTCTGCTTCATCCTTGAGATCACTGATGTTTATTTGAGCAAAACTGTATTTTTCCAAGGTGCTCACTGCTGAGGTGTTTGTGAGTCGCGTTTGACGGAGATGACTTCTGAATCAGTGTGTGTGTGTGTGTGGCACAATGAATTTTGACTTTATTTGGATTTTGTTGGTGGCGCATCTTTTCTGACTGATGCTGTTGCAGTAAATGCTGACCGCAGAGCACTTTCTCTGCTTATTTCAACTGTTGTTGCTGCTGCTGCATCTGTGAAGCAGGAAATGTCTCCTGGGAAACACATTTCTAAGCCTCTAGTGTCTGAATTGGTTTGTGTAGCATAGGTTGTTGATAAAGAGAAGCTAAGCAACACTTGACAGTGTTAAGCATTGCTTTTTTTTACCACTTACACACAGATACGCTGAATGATGAATAGAAAGACCACCGAGGCATCATGGGAATGAAGCGCTCATACAGGGAGCCGAAGTCCTGCCTCTTATTCAAGCTAGCCTGGTTTCAGCTTTTCTGTTTTTCCTCAACAGATATTGAGAAACACAGCAATTATTAAATTAATTGCCAACTGTTTTGATAATCAAGTAATCGGTTTGGGTAATTTTTTAAGAAAAAGTCAAAATTCTCAGATTACAGCTTCTTAAATGTGAATATTGCCCCCCCCTTTATTTTTTCAGAAGTCCCCAACATCATCTTGGGCTTTGGGAAGCAGTGATAAACATTTTTCACAATTTTCTGACAGTTTATAGACAAAACAACTAATTGATTAATTGAGAAAATGATCAAGAGATGAATCAACACTGAAAATAATCATTAGCCTCGTTGCAGCCCGAATAACTATTCATATACTCCATATTAGTAGTGTTAAAATTATATTTAACTCTACCAACTGTCTCTTATGACATAAATTTGTGGAATTATAAAAAACATTTGACCAAAAAGCTCTTCTCTTTTCATTCTTTAAGGGCCATTGTAACTGTCAATAATAATTGTGTAATGCTGTATACCATTAAACTATGATATTTTCTGAAACGATTATCGTGCTGTGAAAATCTGATGCCCTAATCAAAAGAAATAATGTAATGTAATGTTTTGCTCATCCTGTAACAAAATATGGAGGGAAAACTGAAGCATCATGTTTCATAAAATAAGGAAATAAAAAGACTTAAAGAAAGCAGGTAAATACAGCAGGTCCATTCCTCATCATCGTGTGCCAGGTTTTGCACAGAGCTCATTTAAATAAATCCAGGTGTGCAGACGTGTATCCTGGGACAGATACTGCAGTAGATGTGGTATTTGCTCCCTCTTTCCCGCCAATCAAGTTACATACATTCTTGTCGTGCCCTCAGCTTAAAACTGTCACTGACATTCTTGGAGTGACATTAAAGCCTCGCCTGCTTATAGCTGTATTTGTCATAGCAGATGAAACTTATAAATGCGAGCTAATCTGACGTTACAGAACTCACATCACTTTTGGCCCGTAGGAGAATTTTGCTGGTCTGGAAATCTGCAACTCCTCCATCTGCTGCTGCTTGGCTAGAGGACATGTTGTTGTTTTTTTTAACACTAGAAAAGATTAAATTTACATTAAGGGGGTCTGTGAAGAAGTTCTACTTGAAATGAGAAATTTTCTTGTCATACTTGGAAAATCTTAGGGAACTACCCACAGGGTGAAGGCATCTGGCTGGAGGTGGGATTGGGGTTGATGCATTGCACATTATAAATGGATGATATAAAGATATTATATCAGTATTATTTGAGACAGTTTGAAATCTGAAAATCATCTGTGGCCCATCAAAACACACAAGACTAATCGCAGGAATGACAAGATTTACGATACGTTCCAGTTTTAAATTGACTGGTCACCAAATGCAGTGTAACACCTGTTAAACTAGGTCAGATAAATGAGGAGTAACACATAATTTAAACCCCATGGCTTTGTTTTATTAGTTAAAAACATTTTATTTGTTTTTCATGACCTCTCAAGGCCCAGCTGCAGGGCATTCACAGCCCAGTGGTGAGCCGCAACCCACACTTTGGGAATCCCTGATCTAACATATTAGATATACGACGTGTAGGCTTGTGTCTTGGACGAGCATACAGGTATCACAGTGAAAATATGCACTGCCAGTGTTGTTTGGGGAGGGTAGGTGTTTGAAACAACAAAAAAGGAGGTTACTGTGATACATCTTGAAATCTGTTCTGCACCTTTCCTTCAATAAAAACAAGAAAAAGTAGGCAAATACAACACAATGACCTCTAGTGTGACAGAAGCTACCTGTGAGCATCACTTTGGCTGTCAGCATCAGCAGGTGGTGAGAGTTTTTGACATAAAACTGTACTCTAAAAATGTACTCTGGATTTGGGCAGAGTTCAAGCCAGAAAATGTTCGACCCAGCAGATCCCTCATGAAGAACAGCAGCTAACTCTGAAGTTGGGGCGATACTTTGGCTCGCTGTATCAGCAGGTGGTGAGAGTGAGAGACCAGGATGAACAGAGAGAGAGAGGATCATCAATCTCAGCTCATATTCTTGCTGAGCTTTCAGTCGAGAATTAGCCAGGAATGAGCTTTAGCCCGGCTAGGTAATCTATTCATCCATCCTTATAATACGTCTCTGGCTTTGATGTCATTTGTTCGGCTCAAAGGAGAGAAGGGGGGGGAGGGGGGATCAACAGGTCAGCGGGTTCACTTGCATATCCCCCGCAAGGTTGAATCATAAAAATGTTTAATTTTTTATGATGTCGAATTATTTGCCTGCAAATCACGCTGCATGGTTAATAATCTTTCATTAAATTCAAACCGGGCACACTTGAAGAATTTACACCCCTCGCAAAAATTTGTTTAACAGATTCTTCTGTTAATAGAGGAAATATTGCACATTTCATATCGCAGCACTCAAAAGTAGCCGTGTTTTGTCATTGTGAGGCACAACTACAGCCGAACACAGCTGTTATCAGTCAAATTAGCTTAAAATATAAAATTGGTTTTATATATCTTTCTGCTGTTGTTATCAGCCCCTTGGCTCTGTAATAACGCATAATGAAATATTAATCGTACAAAGGGAATAAAAGTTCCCTCTGTGAACTTTGTTTTAAGCATTTTCACACACAGGTTTTGTGTCATAAGATAAATTTATCTCCATAATGTCTCACAGTTTATGAGATTAATGCTTTATTAGAGAATATGTGGCCCAACATGGAAATATTGTTTGTTTTTCGGTCATTTTGTAGGTAGTTTTACAATCATAGTCTAGGTTTCACTGAAATATTCAATATATTATTCATCAACTAACACATTTTGGTGACAGCACTTCTGCAAAAAAAATAAGCTAAATCAATGAGCTAAAGTAATACAGCTTGTATTTAAGAATCCCATATGGGTCAGACTCAGCTGTCGAGAAGGTGTGGATCAAAAATGGCATGATTCCCTCGGGGAACAG
>JAJHUR010093678.1:5788-16113 GCA_027495735.1 Lutjanus campechanus | reverse complement strand
ATTTTTTTTCTTTTTTGCTGATCCGAAAAATGATCCTTCAACCAGGTTGCTTTGATGGTTTGATGTATTTTCTGTCATGTTTGTAAATGTTACTGTACATTGTGAATATTGCACTGAAGCTTGATCTGAATAAAATCATGAATCGAATTGAAATCGCAATATCTGCCAGAAAAATCACAATTAGATCTTTTCCTAAAATTGTTCAGCCCTACCTGTGCTTGTATTTGTGGACTGATTTCTGTGAACTGACCCTATTTTCTCAGTAAAGACCTTGTGTTTTTGAGTCCTGCTTCTGAGTCCTCCTTTGTTGGTTCCAGTCTGATAATGTACATTGTTACACTACGTATGTGAACTTACGCAAGCAAGATGTGTATTTCAACTCAAATCATGATGTTTTCCCAAACCTACCTAAGATATAGTTTTGTTTCCTAAAACTATTTCAGCAGTTTTTCTGCCTTTATTTTGAAAGTCTACCCAGACGTTGCATATTATTGCTACCTTGATTGTGGAGCCCTGTACATGCAAAACTCATGGTAGCGGGGTACCTACAACATCATAATTTGAAGTTTAGGGCCACTGAACAAGCTGCCATATTTGATGCATTGGGGAGTGATACATGTTCTATTGACTTGTATCAATATCAATGTCATAACTAGGGCTAATAATAATATTTCTCAAATCCTGACCTATACCTATACTGTTGGTGTAAAATGCGAGCTAAGTGTGAGTTATGAATGTCAGTGCGGACATGTTGTCTGACCTGCTGGTAGGCTGTGTTGAGCAGCAGGTACCTCTCAGACCTCCTCATGGGCAGACAGAGGCTGTAGAGAACATGCACAGCAGCCAGGAAGAAGCTGAGGAGGCCCAGCTGTTTGCGGCTCTGCAGCCAGCCCTCCAGCCAGTGTGGGAAGTGCCTGTACTTGGTACCGTAGTAGAGCTGGTGGGCAGCTGCCAGCTGGCCTGCCAGGTACACCAGAGCCAGGAGAGTGATGGCCACAGTGGGCAGTGTCCGATTCACCATCTCAATAGGAATTTTGTAGAAATCACTCTGCTTGTATTTCACATATGGGTGGATGATGTCTCGTACAAAAGAGTAGGCAAAAAAGAAGATGGAGAGGGCCACGGCAGCAAGGACAGGGCCCTTCCAGCCAGGAAATAACTGTATGGGCATGTTCTCAATGTCCCGCGAAGAAGACAAGGTGCCCATGTCCACCGGCTGGAAGTTGAGATGGCGAGCGAGTTCCATAATCTGCTGTCTGGCCTCCACTGAGTCACTGCAGATAAACACCTACAGAGACAGACAGGAGGATTGTTAGGGGTGCAATGAAGACAACCAGGGAGGGTGGAACAGAGACAGAGGATATATGACATAGTCCCCTGTGCCCATTACCATGAACACACATACTGTAGTTTATTTTGATTCAATCCCACATACACTGTCCTGCTGCCCCAGGTTCTACCCAGAACCATTTGCTTCTGAAGAACCCTTTTTTGTTGCCTTATTGTAAAGAGTAAAACAGTGCAGCTGTCAAATTAAACAATATCACACAGCCTCATCATATGAATATCCTCATTTGATATATTTATTTGATGCCAAATCTGCTGACAGTGGTTAAATGCAGGAACAAATCTGTGCTGAAGCTGACAGGTAGAAATGCTGCTGATGGAGGAGACGTCAGCTCAGTAACAATGAGGTCTGAGATGTGGGCTCACTATTTGGCAAGCAACAGGTCACTGTTGCCCTTTTTATATAACATGTAACAGCATATTGATCATTTATTAAGTGTTTTTAACCACATAGGGCTATATAAGGGCGGTCTTATTGTAAAGTGGTACCTCATACTTCTGAATTTAAAGTTATAATTCTGAGTTTAAAGTCAGATACATTCTCTTTTCTTTTTTCTTGCTGAATACTGAATCTTTTCTGCTGCAATATTCCTGATATCAAGAGTTCTCCATGAAACTTGTCACTTCATTTTAGTTTTAAGAAGCTTCTTAATGCCATGACTGAAGTTATGAACAGTGCTTTTATAATCCAAACCACTGATAAGGACAGCTGACTGACTGAGGGATTCTTTCAGGATTTATTCTACAGCCAGGAGCTCCACTGTTGTCAGTGTTCTCAGGATGTGAAGGCTCACAGGGATGTTTTTTTTTCTTAATTTGTGACTAAATTAGGACAGAATTTGTGTGTTAGAGAGAAAGCAAGAAAGCCACATACAAAACAAAAACAACAAACTCAAATCTCCAGAAAAAGTTTTGTTTGTTTGCTTGTACCTGTGTGCTGGCGTCTTTGGGGCAGCTCTGCTGCATGGCCCAGGCTGAGATGACGTTGAAGCCTTTGACCACGATGGAATCTGGCAGCAGTGAAGCCAGATATTCAGCATTGGACTCTGGGTACTGGTTCACTCTTCTGTTGTTACTCACATCCACCAGGATCTTACCTGCAGGACAACAAGACAAACATACATAACTTCTGAAACATTTTCTCATCAGCAACAACTTTAAACCACCTGCCTAATATTGTAATATTGCCTTTTGCCTTTATTTGATAGGTGACAGCTGAAGATATGACAGGATAGGGGGTAGAGAGAGGGGATGACACGCAGCAAACGGGCTGCAGGTGGGATTCTAACCAGTGGCTGGTGTAGAGTGCTGATAGCCTCGGTAAATGGGGCAAATGCTCTACCAACCGAGCTACAAGGGTGCCAAAATTAATGGTTCACCAAGTTCACCAAGCAGTTTTGTTGCTAAACAAAGTCTAACTGTGACAGAAAACTGAAAATAATAAAAAGAGAACTAAACATAATAAGTAAACTATGTCTAAAATAATAAGTCAACAGTACACTTCACATAGAAGTCAAACCAGTCTCCTGGCTTAACCCATTCACCCCCCACAACCTGCTCCTTTTTACTATGTCAACTGACTTCCTCAAGCCTTTTTGTCAGAAAGCAGTTTCTGTCAGAAAGTCCTGAAGCCAAACTTCTCCTGTGTTCATACCTTTAGTGACCAGGTTAGGGTTGCTCTCTCATGGTTCCAGTCCTACTTGACTGACCGGAGTTTTTCTGTGCAGCTAGGTGAATTTACCTCATCCTCAGCCCCTCTCACCTCTGGGGTCCGCCAAGGCTCCATCCTCGGGCCAATTCTTTTCATGCTGTATTTGCTGCCATTAGGCTCAATTTTCAAAAAATATAATCTTTGTTTTCATTGTTATGCCGATGATGTTCAGATCTACCTGCCTTTAACATAAAAATCCAATAACTCTGTACAGACACTCCTGATTGCCTAAATGATGTTAAATCCTGGATGACCACAAACTTTCTGAATCTAAATGAAAACAAGACTGAAATCATAATGTTTGGATGTGGTCCAGCAGTCTTTCCTGCTGGCTTTTTGGGCCACCTTACACCAAACATCCGGTCTTCAGTGAAAAATCTTGGTGTAATATTTGATGACAGGCTGAAATTTGATTGCCAGGTTAGTTCGGTTGTGAAAAACAGCTTTTTCCATTTGAGGATTTTATCGAAAGTAAAAGGATACCTGCCACATAAAGATCTTGAGACTGTAATCTATGCTTTTATCAACGCACGACTGGATTACTGTAACTCTGTAACTGTATTTTGGCCTGGACCAATCACTCTTGCGCCGCCTGCAGCTGGTACAAAATGCCGCTGCCCGTCTCCTCACTGGCAAACACAACCGTGACTACATATCTCCTGTCCTAGCTTCGCTGCACTGGCTCCCAGTTGCTTTTACAATAGATTTTAAAATTTTATTGTTTGTTTTTAAAGCTCTCAACGGCCTAGCCCCCCAGTACTTGACTGAGCTCCTCCGTATGTACACCCCTGCCAAAACGTTGAGATCTTCAAATCAGCTACTACTGGTTACCCCAAAAATGAGGCTAAAAACCAAAGGTGACCAAGCCTTTGTGGCAGCGACCCCTAGGCTCTGGAACAACCTGCCCTGGCACATCCGCTCTGCGGGATCGATTGAGGTCTTTAAATCCTCCCTAAAGACACACTTTTACACACTGGCTTTTAATCATGTTTAAGTGGACTTCTGGCAAATTTTAATTTAATTTTAATTTATTTTATTCTACTTTATTTTATTCTATTCTATAGCACTGTGTTTATGTATTTTAGTATTTATTTTATTTATTGTAATTGCTGCATTGTACGGGTCACTTTTATTATCTGTGCTTTAATCTGTACAGCACTTTGGTCAACCTCGGTTGTTTTAAATGTGCTCTATAAATAAAGTTTGAGTTGAGTTGAGTTGAGGGTGCCAATTTCAGTATGCAAGTTGCCAGCTTAGAGGTTGTTGGTCTTTGAAAACAGTAACACGTAGACAGCAGAGGGGTGGGAGGATTCTGACTGAAATAGTTAGCCAATGGCAGCCTTATTCAGAAAGCTTCTTCCTGTGAGTCAGTCTAGGGTCTTAGAATGTATGCCGTAACGTAATGTTGGATAAGGATGAGTTCTGCTCAGTCACAAACAGTCTTTCTTGCTATCCATACTGCCCATGATGCCATGATGCCCATCTTGTAGTGCATCTTAACGTTCAGCTGAAGCTAACATGAGTCAGACAGTCTGAGTCAGACAAATCAAATTCTCCAAATGCACAGTCTTTTTGTGTCCGTATCCCTCCACTGCAGCTCAGCAACAGAACACTGTCTGGGGAAACATGAAGAAGATCCTCAGCGATTCGTCTGACTCAGATTGCAGAAGCCTCATATGATCTTCAGCTGACCTTCAGGGTGTATTTTTACAAAGAACGAGGACTGTGGAGTTTCTCTCTCATTTTGTACATTGGAATCAGATTGGAAACGACCAGTGTGGACAGGAGGAATGACCACAGGGGCCAAAAAAATATTTCAGCGCACATACGGCATGTGAGTATTGTATTACGACAGAGTACTTTTTAATATCATATGCAATATTATGTTAAAAATAATCACATGCAATATTACTTTTCTATTATGTTTAATATCATGTTTTAATATCTTGTGCAATATTACTTTTCATTTCATTATCAAATGCAATATTTCTTAATCTTAATTATAATGAGCAATTACTTTTCATATAATGTGCTATTTTTACATTCATTATGTGGCAAAATATAACTTTTTAATACCTCTCAATATCACTGCCAATATTACTTTTCAATGTAATTGTCAATGCTACTTTTTTCTATTTTAGACTATATTTTTTACTTAACTTATCTTACTTCTGTTGTTGTTGTTTACTCCTTATACAGTTTATATTTTCATGGTTTGTTTTTTTTGTTTGTTAATTATTTCCTGTTTTATTTTGTAGTCCTGGTCCTCCCTCATGTGTCTCAACTTTACTTCCTGTCTCTGTCCTTTTTTGATTGCCATTTGTTTCAGCACTCTGATGAGCTCCACCTGTGTCTGATTGGTTGCTTGTCTATTTAGTCCTTGTATTTCTCTGTTTCTGTGTCAATTTGTCGTTTGTGTTGTGAATCCCAGCCCTCTCTGTGTTTCCTTTGCCATATTGGACTTGTTCCTTGTTTTTTTGGATTTTGCCAGCTTTAGTTTTCTGTGTTTTGGAAAACCCAATTTTCCATGTAAACCTGCTGCTTATTTATTGTTTGTCATTAAATCACTGCTCAGCTTCAGTCTGCATTTTTGGGTCCATTACCTTGTTTAATTGCTCTGCTTAACACACAACATAACAGTCTTGTTGTTCTTCTTATGTCACTGTAATTTCCGAGCAATCTCACACAAGAATTTCCTTAAGGATTGATAAAGTTCTATCTTAGTGTTGGGACACTGAGACCACAGATAAATTCATTCATTTTGTGATTAACTGAACTTTTATTATGGACCTTGGGTGTTGTTCGTGGGTCAGTTTGTGGGGTTTGTGCAGTGTTAGGGGCATCATGGCACATCACCAAGCCTTATTTCAGGTCCACCCAAATCCTGAACACAGAAATCATGGACATCAGTTTAATGGTCTAAGTCAATTCAAAGTACTACATAATTCTCAGTCTGTTCACATGTTTTCAGCCACTATTTTCTAACATGTATAATATGTTTAGAAGACAAACTCTTTTTATTTTACACAGACTTCAAACTGATTAGTGTTATCAGTGTGTGTAGTATGTGTGTTGTGACCTACCTTCAAGAAGGTGCTTGAGGTCCCACAGGAAAGAGTAGTGCTCACGGCGGATTGCCAGGAACACGATGCTGGCCTTTCCCACAGCGTCTTCATGGTGCGTCACATCCACCACATGGGGAAAGGACTGGGCCGCCAGTTTTGGATGGCGGCTGCCCACCACCACATGGAAGCCACAGCGCAGCAGGCGTATGGTCAGGCACTTGGAGAAGTCACCTGAGCCCAGGATGGCCACGGTGGGTTGGGCAGGAGGACAGGCAGCCCCCGCATCTCCAGCTCCCACTCCATTCTTCATGCCATTCGGCAGGAAACAGGCGTGGGTGTGGTGGAGGTGGTGGGAGGAGGAGGCTGTGAGGAACACAGGGCTCCTGCTGCCGCCCATCATAGAGATGGAGTCCATCCTTCCTCCCTGTCACTTCTTCTTCTGTGGTGTTGCTGATTAGGAGGATTTTAGTGGGTCTATGGAAGGAAAAGAGGAGCAGAATTAAAGCCCTACTGGAGATGAGGTTTTGTGGACACTTTATTCCTCACGTCCCACACAGAATGACTGCATCAGCTCAGGTCATTAGCTGCGTTCCTGTGGTGGGAATGACAAGCCAACAGCAGTTTAGGATAAGGATTATGCTATGCTATGTTTGCATGCAGCATAAATGTGTTATTTTCGCCTGTTCTATTTGAATGTTCCTGCAAACTGAGGTCTGTAAACAGTGTTCAATATCATAGACCATCATGAAACCATTTTTTAAGCCTCATCAAACTTCACAACCACAAACTAGAGACCTGGAGTACTCAGAGGGTGGATGGTTTTTTAGCTTATACTGACAGTAAAGGGGTCGCTGAGCAATCTCCAGTACAGAGGTGCTCGACACTTAGGTGCATGGTCAGTTACATGAAAAAGCCAAAGTTTTCACTACTTACTCAGGGGTGTTTGACAAAAGTATCTAGACAAAACCAACAGTGCTCAGCTTGATATTTTCATTAGGGGTAAGCAGGATTAATACGAAGTGACAGAAGAGGTGCTGAGAGTTTGTGTCCAATGCATCGCTCACTAATGTATATAAAAATGTATAGAAAGTGCTTTTTTATGTATGATGAAAAGATGTTGGCAATGTAAACAAAAGAGTACATTTTCAGAAATATTGCACTTTCTTGCAGTGCTTGAATGTTGAAGTGGTCCCCCTTATGAGATGACAAAACCGCCCCAAGACAATTTGAGTTGGAGACCCCTGTTGTGACAACTGTTCTGACAACTACTTAACATTTACAGATTTGAATGGTTTGGTTGCTTTGGTTTGGATGGTTTGGTTGGTTTGGTTGGTTTGGATGGTTTAGATGGTTTGCTTTGGATGGTTTGGTTTTGATGATTTGGTTTGGATGGTTTGGTTTGGATGATTTGGTTCGGATGATTTGGTTTGGATGATTTGGTTTGGATGGTTTGGTTTGGATGATTTGGTTTGGATGGTTTGGTTTGGATGATTTGGTGTGGATGGTTTGGTTTGGATTATTTGATTTGGATGTTTGAATGGTTTGGTTTGGATGATTTGGTTTGGATGGTTTGGTTTGGATGATTTGGTTTGGATGTTTGGTTTGGATGATTTGGTTTGGATGGTTTGGTTTGGATTATTTGGTTCGGATGGTTTGGTTTGGATGATTTGGTGTGGATGGTTTGGTTTGGATTATTTGATTTGGATGTTTGAATGGTTTGGTTTGGATGTTTTGGTGTGGATGGTTTGGTTTGGATTATTTGATTTGGATGTTTGAATGGTTTGGTTTGATGGTTTAGTTTGGTTTGATGGTTTGGTTTGAATGGTAAAAAAGTAAAAAGACAAACAATGACCCCAATGACTTAAATAATGACACAACTCTATTTTATGACTCAACAGCCAGAGGGATTTTTCACAACACACAATCTGTTCTCATAACTGATCTACAAAGCATTATTCAATTATATTTAACCTTTAAAAAGTAGAAGAAGACCAGGGAATACTTTATTGATCCCTCTTGGGCAAATAACGTTTTCATTCTGGTAATATTTATGTACACACACATAGAGGCCTTGAGTACACACAGAGATGTTAGAGCGAGGGGGCTGCAACATATATTTAGTCAGCAGTTAGGGGCATCTTTGAAGTGCCAAGAACATGAATTATCACCTGCAAATTTCATACTGACTGGTCTGTGCTGGACTTACACTGGTTCCCAACTCAACCAGTTCCCTATGCTGCTGCTGCCCCACAACAAGGACAGGTTCAAACTTGTAAACTCTTTATACAGGGGTCTGCATCTGGACTACAAGCCTGATTAGAAAGCAGTACCAAAACATTCCATTCATGGCCCAGTGCTGATCTGAGACCCGTGACAGCCTAAATAGTTTGATGTGCTGCTTTTCAGAACACAGCACTATAAATGTCATTAGTGACCACTTACTTTCACTTTGACAGTAGGTCATCTAAAATCTTTGTTATGCGTTGTATTTAGTTTGTTAGTGTGTGCCCGTGCGTGTGCGGGGGTGGGGGTTGTGGGTGGAGGGGCTGTCCTATAGCAGCTGTCCATCGAGTGCTGCAGAAGCTCGGTGACGCCGACAGGAAGACATGTGTGTGTCCACCGGGAGCAGCAGCGTCTCCTGATGACCTTCTGCCTGCAGAGACAGCGATGTCGTGAAGGACGCGGCCGTGTGTGTGCAGCAGCCTGCCTGTCTGTCTGTCTGTGTGCACCTGTAGCGCTGCAGCACAGCGCGGTGCTGCTGCTGCTAGTCAGGACAACACACACAGACTACAGACTAACAGCAGACTAAACACACACACACTGTGTGTGAGTGTGTCGGTACAGTGAATGACCCACCTGTCATGGAGCTCCTTCTCAGGGATCCAGCTGCTGTTGATGCAGAGACGCAGACCAGCTGCTAGCTGGCCGTCCTCATCCTGATGCTGATGCTGCTCAGCTCTGCCTCCCTCCGCTGGCTCAACACAGGAGGCGTTCAGGTACTGTAAGGAAGATCGGAGATACCATCTTTCGTCTGACGGGAACTTGTCTAGAGTGTTTTCCGGAGCAGTACACTTTTTTACTTTTTAACCAAGAGTATTTTTAACGGACAGACAAAAGAAAATGTATAAACCGCCAAACAGTAAATAATCTCAGCAGCAATATCCCATACAATAAAAATATACTACCAACTAGAATTTAAACAACACAATGAGAATGAGATTTTAAAAATTATATAATCTTGAGGCCTATACTGTGCATTTCAGTTTTTTTTTTCATAAAAATTTCAAATGACTGAAAAGTTGGGAGTAGGCAAAAAAAAACCCTAAGAAATATGTGTACATATATTTCTATTTATATATTTTAAGCATATGGAAATGAGTTCTTATCATAATCACAATGTCACAAAGTATTCCAAATCTTTGTTCTGTATGAAAAAGTAACAACTAATCCTATGTTAAAAATCAGGAACTACATATTTGGTAGAAAGGTGGAAAAAACACTTCAACACTTTGTCGGGTCATAATTTGAGCAACATGTACACAATTGTCTTAACAAATAGATAACTGCATTGTGTTTACTCAAAAATGAGAGATTACAGTGTAAGAGGACTAATGATTTCTACACAGCATGTGAAGAACTACTGAAACATCTTCAGCTTTTAAAATCAATTTCATTATTTGTACAGACATCAGTGTGACGTTGTGGTTAGCTTGTAGTGAAGGGTAGCACTAAACCTCTGTTTTAAAGCAGATAAAGAGTAGAGGAAAAGAGGCTTGTGATGGTGGTGTATCCCAATCTTGCCTCAGAACAGGTTTTCCAGGTTTTTCCTTATGAACTTATTGGTGTGAAAAAATGAACTGAAGTGGTCTGGTTGTTAATAAGAAAATTCTTACTAACAAACTAGATCAAATAAATTTATTTGAAGATAATGTACAGATGACCTGTTCAGGTTGTACTCCACCACTCAGTCAATCTCAGCTGGGATCAACTCCACCCCCATGACCCTGCAAAAGAAAAGCAATTGATGGATGGATAATGTACAGATGCAGTGAAAATATTAAAATATAAACTTGACCTGCTGGTAAGTGTTCTTATTTCACTTACAGTTAAAAATCCACGCCGGAGATGTTTTAAGACACAAACAGTCTGCTTGGAACAATATTGTGTCTGACGCTTTTTTGAAAAAAAAAAAAAAAACAAAA
>JAJHUR010093677.1:1721-34427 GCA_027495735.1 Lutjanus campechanus | reverse complement strand
CTGGGTCGACACAAATTAAACGATCGTTCTTCATGGTGATTCTGTGAAGAAAAAGAGGGATTTCATTTTTTATGTAATATTGGAGAAATCTCACAGTGTTTGGCTAAAGATGTGTCAGAGGTGAGTCGTAATACAGTTTAGATGTTCACAGTTTGTATTCAGATGCTGCTCAAATTCAGAGACACTGACAACAAGAGTGAGAGTCAAATACTGACCAGTAATAACAAAAGTGAAACATCAAGTACATTCACTGAAGTGGTTCTGTTGCTGTGGATACTGTACGTGGTTATTAAGAAATATGACTCAATAACTTGAGTTTTTCCACTTTGTGCAATGTTTTGTTCCACAACCTTCACTTTTACTCAGTGTGCTAAATGGCACACTTCACACTTTGATTGAGCAGCATTCAATTAGTTTTAAAACACAGTTTCTATTTTTTCATTTTCTGAAAAGTGATAGTTTTGGACTTCTGCCTGACAGCAAGAATATATATTACTATTTTTACTTTGGACCCAAATACCTCTTTCACCTCCACTCACATCAGAATGTGGGTGTTAGAAAGTCAGAACTATTGAACATCAGCATGACAGCAGCAGTAACAAAACAGTCCAGCAGTCTTTGAATCAATCTATCAATCAAACTACTCACATGATTGCAGTCTCAAGACAGCGTCTTGTAGCAGGAATCACCTCAATTTTCTCGATGACCCGAAGAGGGACAGGAAAGTTGGTCTTCTGTATGCAGCGACATGTGTATGCTGTGAAAACATTCCATTAAAAAAACAGTTTAATTATTGTAGTCTGTGGTGGTCTGACTTGGTTAAGCTTCAGGCGAGCAATGCAAATTACAGCAAAAAAAACACTTCAAGTTCAAAGTGAAGCCAAAAAACAAACAAAAAAACTTGGAGCTTTCAATCACATCACATGGTCGTCCTGAGTTGGCAGGGTTTGCTCAGTTGTCACAGAAAAAGCTTCTGTGAGGTAAGTATGCTCATATATTAACAGGTGGTCTTACGGAGAAAGAGCAAGTGGGAATACTTTTTCTCAAATGATTGTTTCCAGAGTTGAGAATCCACCTTGACAATCAACAGAACTTAACTGTTGCCTTTCAAATGTAAGACTGTAAAACGTTTTATGAAGTTTTGTGCTTTATGTTAGATTTTAATCCAAATATTTTATATCAGCTTCAATAAAATGCCATGCAGTTTGATGTGCTTTACAACAGAATAATTAAAAGTATAGAGACAGGTAAAACAAAACAAAATAAAAGAAATAAACATGAAAAAGAGCAACAAATTTGAGTACAAAGATTATAAACCATATGAGTTCATTATTACAGAAAAATAAAATGTTTTTTTAATCTTGCCTACTGCTAAATATCAAAATTAATGCACCAAAAATCAGAGTACCATTAACTTAGAATAAAGCAATATTAAGTGCCTGAAATATTTATGCACTTGTCTTGCTTGAAAATTAATAAGATGTCATTAGTTCTCATTAGTTGTTTTGATCATAAGTGAGTAATCTCTTACCATGCATACTGCTGATGCAGCAGCAGAGAGTCACAGCAGCCAGGAGCAGCAGTGGTTTAGTCATCGTCTTCAGCAGTTGTTTTGATCTTTGAGCACCAGTGAGGATGTGAGAGTGATGTGAGAGTGAATGAGTTCAGGCTTCCTTTATATAGCTGTAAATACAGAAGTGTGTAAAGGAAAAAACTCCACATTTTCCTGTCTGGGCAAATCAAAATATAAAATTGGAGCGCCGATTTTTGGGGGAGAGTGTTTTTTTGCCGAATGAGGAAAGTGTGGGTTCCTTTGAGAGTGTTTACTTTTACAGATCCATTTTGATCTACTAACTATTTTGACTGCACACACTGAGTGGATAACTGTTGAGCACTGACTTGTGGTAATAGCAAAGGCAAAAATAGTAACTGGAGATTACATAAAAGCCAAGAACAATTTTTAGCCTAAGATGGACTTACATGGATTAAATTCCCATTACAAATTCCTACTTAGATGTTGACATAAACAGTATATTCTAACTTTTATATGGCGTGAATTCCACAGCTTGATCCAACGTGCAACTTGTCCTTCAACCTAAATGACAAAACAGGTTGTTTGTCGTTGCCCTCTGAAGCAACCCATGAGTGTTTTTTAACTGGGGACCCCAATCAGCAGGACAATGCCGCTTGTTTGTGCCTTCCAACACAAAAACATAATGTTTCAAAAAAAAAATAAAACACCTCTATTGCAAAGGCTGAAACTAATTAGCTAATATCAGGGAAATTATCATAATCATGGTTAAAAGAAATCAACATCATCATCTCCTCATTTCCTAGAGAGGATGAAACTTAAAGCCTTTCTGTGGAGACTTTGTGTTGGTTCAAAAGCAAAAGTAGACTTAAAGTGTCGAGCAGAGAAAAGGAAAGAAATCATCCTCATGCTGCTTCCTCATGACTAGCAGTGCAGCCCTTCCTCAATAAACTGACATCTGTTATTGTTATTAGGATAGTATACCAGCCTATACCATCATCTGTTTGCCAAGCAAAAGAAAGTGCTGAATTTCAATTTCCCAACTTCCTAAATGAGAATAGAAAGGTCAGCCCTCCCACTGAGAAATCGCTGAAGACGCATTACAGACGTGACTGCTTAGTTCAGCAAGATTTGAAGTTTGTTCAGTGTTTGGATTCACTGATGTGTTTACTAATCTGTTACAGTCTATAAAAGTCTGTTTTGTTTTGTTCACTGTGTGTAATTTATTGGCATCTGACGTACTTTGATAAGCTGGGGGTTAAAATAGATGACTTGATTGGTTGTTAGTATGGGCTACTACACTATGCTGATGATATAAAAGATCTATACAAAATGCCTGGATGAATTAAATCATTTGGAAGACCGATCAATCATCATAAAACCCGCATGGTGTTCCTCAAGGAACCAGTCGAGGCCCACCTGTGTTTGTAGTCAGATGACGTTAAAATAGTTAAAATCTCCTCTGTGTTGAAGTGTGTTTTGTTGTTGGGTTTTTTTCGTTTGTGTGTTGTTTTTTTGAAAACATATTTATTGAATTCAAAATTAAAACAAAAACAATGAGTAAACGTAAAGACTTACATAGACTCCAAGAGGCAAACAAAACAAAACGAACACAACAAATCAAAACATACAAACGAACAAAAAACATCACAGTTTCCTCAATTTCAAGTGCTCAGCAAACATCTTGGTTGGTGACTTTCAAGATATTTAATAAAATGTCCCCATATTAAAAAAAAAAAAAGCTCTGCATTTTTCCCTTGGTGGCATAATTCAGCTTTTCCATGGCTAAACAGCTAGAAATACTTTTAAACCAATGTTCAACTGTAGGTGCTTCTGTGCTCTTCCAGGCAGTTGCAAGACAGTGTTCAGCCTGAAGTGAATATGAAACGACAAATTTATTAGCACCTATCAGTCGTCAGTGGAGGTAGTCCAAGAATAAATAGCCGAGGGCAGACAGGTAACCTAATAGAGATAATACCCAAAATAGTATGTTTGAATGAAAGAGTTGTAAGTTGTTCCGTAAAAGTGAAACAAAACTAACTAAACTAGATGTAAACTGAGGACACTGTGCAGGCCCACAGAGTCCTCAGAGAAGATATGTAGATCTTGTGTTTGCTATGATAGACTAGCTGGACACTTTGCCTGGATGTTCCCATGTTGTTTGTCTAGCAATCAGCTAAATTTGATTAATTGTACATTTTTGGTAAATGCACCACTAAAGTATGGTCAAAATCTAAAATCTAAAGCTTCTAAAGTGGTGTCCACATTTTTAAATAACCTTGAGGCCCTGTCTTTTAGAAAGACTCTGTGTTAAAATCTAGTTTTAATATGTTTAATATTCCTTTAATATTTTGGGTTTTTTTGTGCATTTATTTGATAGAAAAGTCGTTTGATAGCTCAAGACAGACAGGAAGGGAGGAGAGAGAAGAACATACAGCAAAGAGCTTCAGGATGGAATTGAATCAGGGCTGCTTCAGAAGACTCAACCTCAGTACATGGTGCAGGCACCTAATAGGGCAACTAAATACACTCACCAGCCGCTTTATTAGGTTGGACCCCCTTTTGCCTTCAGAATTGTTCTTTGTGGCGTTCCTCAGAGATTTTGGTCCACATTAACAGGATCACATCACACAGTTGTTGCAGATTGTCGGCTGCACATCCATGATGCAAATCTCCTGTTCCACCACATCTCAAAGGTGCTGGATTGAGATCTGGTGACTGTGGAGGCCACTGGAGGGCAGTGAACTCACTGTTATGTTCAAGAAACCAGTTAGCTTTGTGACATGGCATGTTATCCTGCAGGAAGTAGACATTTTCCAAATGGCAAATTTTAGTCTGATATTCACTCTCCTCTTAACTCCAGTTTTGTCTCCACTATGTTCACTAGCTAGCTGCTAACTTTGCATGTGCCTGTTTTTGTTCTGCATTGCAACTAGCAGCTGCAAAAGCACCCATTAGCCAATGCTAACATGCCAGGTTGACTAAAAGAAATAATTTACACCATGTTTTTAGCTTGAATCTACACTGTAGATTCTTAGCTTGGAGCCACGTTCACATGCACATGAACACTGTCTGAACTGGATGTGTGTGATGTGTTGGTGTGCAAACAGCATGTGGCTTTTGCTCCTCAGCTTGCAGTCTGCATTGTTTTGCTGAGAACATCTGCCTGCTGCTTCTGGAAACAGGGTTGATAAGTGTGGTGAGAGTGAACAGAAAACATTTGGACCTTCAAGCCAAAACAGTTAGCGGGAGAAAACGCTTTTTAACACTGATGGGAACTCGTTTTTGCCCCAGGGGGCCCTCCAGCACACTAGTTCAAAACCTGGAACCTCCACTGGGAGGCACCAGAGCACCAGAGCTTTTCACAAGATCCTCCTTATTTTAAGAGGTGTAAGAAGACTTTTAAAATAATGTACATTAGTGTTATATCTAAATGTTTAGTTTTAAGGTTTAACTTAATGACTGAGACTATGCCTGCATCTACAGCAGCTTTACCTTACAGTCAGGTTTGTGCTACATGGAACAACTTGTCTGAGCTGAGATACAAGAAACAAAGAGATCAAAATGTATTTTCCTTTGCTGCCATCTGCAGATCATCTGTGCACAGATCATAATGTTGTGCAGAGCGCCCTCTTCTGCTGGAGGAAGAGAATCACAGTATCTCGAGTGTGATGTTGAGGGGTTGCTTTTTATACAAACTTCTCAAGATTTCAGCCTCACAGATTTGTTGTCTTTGTCTAAATTAGAATTTAAAATAGAGTTCTTGGTTGTTGTTTTTTTCCCTAAAAAACTAAATAAAGTGGCTCTGACACAATCCTCAATGCTGAACTCCCTTTTTCACACAGACACACCTTTGTTCATCTGCACTTGTGAGGCCCCACACTGACATAAATTCTCTAGCATCTAAACTTAACTGTCTCAGTTCTCATCCTCTTACCTGGTCTTTATAAACAGGGTGATGGTTGGTGACACAGATGATTAAAAACACACACAGAAACAAACTCAGATTAGCTTTTTATTGTCATTTCTGCAGAAATACCACAAAAAAATAACCAACAACAAAAACATCGTAGTAACTACGTGGTGATTGGAAGAACAGTTCCAACTTCTCTATAAATTTAGGTTATACTAGCTTTGTTACAATAGAATAATTTGTTAGAATTACTAATAGAAAAAGCTCAGAGAGGCGAGTTCTGTGCATAGCTTATAACCAACCTCCAGACAAAAAAAACATGAAAAGAATAAGAAACAAAAATACATAAATAAATGCTTTAAAAGAATACTAAAGGCTGTGGTGATGTAAACCCAAATTCAGACTATAGGAACAGTGGTTCATCCCCAAACGTGAGAATAATGTGATTAATAAACATACAGCTGCAAAAACACAAACAGGGTGGGTAGTGTAAAGTGATTCAACTTGTATAACGAGCTGGATTCAACCAGCGTAGTGTGACGAAGATGTGAAACGAACGGCTGAAAAACTGCAGCTTCACTGGAAAAATAACATCCATACAAATAAGCTTACTGATTGAGTCTTAAAATCAGATTTCATTTGTAAACCAGGGAAAATATTCTGCCCAAAGGATCATTTTATTTGTTTGTTGGTGCAACTAAACTAAATCGCCAGCGAGTGTTTGTCAAGCTCAGGTTTGCAGGTTCCAGATTGTCAAGTGTGCGGACTTGCTGCTTTTCTCAGTTTCATCATTTTAAATTGAATGTGTTTCCATTTGGGTTGACAAGATGTCACCCTGGACTCTTTCATTGACTACACTGTAAAAAAAAATTAAAAATTAAAAAAAAAGAGAGAGAGAAAGAAGGAAAAATCATTTTAAGGCTGCTGCCTTTACAAGATTTTTGAGTTTTGAATTAAACTAAAACTCCCATATTAAAATACACTGAAAGTCTTTTTTCCAGCCTTTAATCATTTGCTAATTTAATTTACTACTTTTCTTCACATAAACTTGAATCTTTTTTAGAAATCCCCAAAAAACACTGTATTTCAAAAATTGTTCACAGTGAGCTGTGACCTGATTTGTGTTTATTTGGGTGCTTGAAAATTAAAAAATATTCACCATTATTCACTTTCACTTCAATACGTTTACTCAACAGTTTTTTGAATACACTTTCTGGAGGTTTCTAAAACATTCAAGTTTATTCAAGTTTCAAGATTCAAGTTTATCCAAAGAAGAAAAACAAATTATTTTAACAAAACATTAAGAGTTGGTTAAACTTTTTCAGAACTTATGAGTTTGAGATGGGCTCAAAACTCAAAAATCTATTCAAGTCAACTGCTTTGAAGGTCAAGGTGTATTTTAACTATTTTTCGGGCATTTTATTGTCAAATGGTTTAATGAATTAAATTATTAATCAAGGAAATTATGGCCAGATTAAATTGACAAGGAAACTTATTAAAAAATTACCTGCAATTTGAAAAAAGGGAGCATTATTCCTCATAATGTTTTTTCACCTCTTTTACAAACAGAAAAATAAGATTTAAGACTCTGCACAAGATGAAATTCTTCTTGTTCCGTCTTTAAGTGGACACGTTTGCAGAGTTCAAACTCAAAACAGAAAACAGAAAAAAAAACAAGCGCCAACCAGCCAGCTGGTTGCCAACAATACATTTCCTCTCCTGTGTTTGTGAGAACTACAAAAACTCGCCCTTTTTTCTGCCTCTTCGGTGTTTGTTCATCTGATGACGGCTGTAAGTAAACATCCTTGCAAACACCAAAAGGGCACAGACTCAAAAACCTGACAGCAGGCCGCTGCTCCACCAGGGGGCAACAAAAACTTGTGTAGTCGTGGCCACTGCAGAAATCCCTCATCAGCTGGACACAATAAAACCAGAACACTTTGTACCACAGAACCAGAGTGTTTTCAGCTGACCTTACATTTTGTTTGAACGTCGATTGATGGCTGAGGAGAGAGGAGAACTAAATAACACACAATTAACCCTTCGTGGAGATGCAGCCACAGTGCGGCAGTAGTGTACATGCAGTTGGATTTCCAAATCGGCTACACCTGCAAGTTACAATGTGACCGACACAAAAGAAAAAACAGAAAAAGAAAACAAGACACAATATTTCTCTCCTCACCATCACTAGCACTCTGCTATCACAGTTTTCTTGGTGCTTTCGGGTCATTCAAGAGAAACTTTACAGGCACAAAGTGGTTCTACTGCTTTTCCCTGATCAACAGAGAACAGCAACAACTTCAAACAAAACAAAGAAAAAAACAAAACAAAAACTAAAGCGATTCAGAGTTTCTGCATCTTCACAGCTGCTCAGTGGTTTTCTAAACTCTTGGTCACATTCAGTGTTGGATGTGCTGCTTGTCCCTGGAAGTTAACACGTTTAAAATTTAGGAATTTTTGTCATGCAATGCATGTGTAACCTGCATAAAAAAGTTATTTTATCATGTTTTGCTGTCTGGCCTTAGTTTAGAAGTGTAAACTTTAACTCACATCACATTTCTCTTACCATGTAAAAGACATTTGGATCATTTCTTACAATTTCAGGCATTCTGTAGCAACAAAAAAGTTGCAGATTAATTTTTTATCAAGTGGTGAATAAAAAAAAGACATGTTACAGACATGTTATAAAGAATAATCTGCTGAATCCACTAAATATCTGTGGCTGCACAATTTGTCGCCATATTTAAGTTTCTGTAACATGTCATCTTATAGAAAAATGACTCAAGTGCTCAACAAAATGATTGTTGCTACACATGAAGTCATGCTGCAAGAGTTGTGGGTAAAATGTTAGAAATTGGCTGTTCCAGTTTGTTACCTGAGGTGAACATAACCATGAAAACCAGTATCATCCATGTGTCCCCCAGTACATCACGACTGAAGAAACCTCAGTCCAGCCTGCAGTGCAGCTGAGCCTCAGTAACCTCCTGTCACAGACAGTGTTAATAGTGGTTAAGAATTTTTATTTCCAGTCTGTAAATGGCTTTTATATGGTGCCATTACTCACACACGAGATGTTCCCCACAAACTGCCTCTGAAATTTAGACGAAAAAACAGAATATTTGCCCAGATTGTACCATAATCAGCGTCCAAGTCAGCAGTTCTCTCTTCTATCACTTTTTTCTTCTTAGGCACTTTTTCTAATTCATTGATTACACATGTGATACATGTGCAAGTTACTGTAAGTGTTTATCGTTAAATTTAATTAGAAAAATGATGCTAATTACAGAAAGTAGGATAAAGAAAGTGAACTGTGCAGCAAGTTTAACTGTTAACTTTACCATTTGGCTTAAATGTGCTTTAAAAATTGAAGTTGGAGAACTCAGACTGTGTTAATTTTACTGTAGTCTTTCTTCAGCAGTGACAGTGCGTTCTAGTCCTGAAGACAGAATGAACTCTAATAGCTATTAATTGTCCCTAACAGGACACCACCGTGCTTCATGCTAATTTTTTAACATAACAATATGAACTGATAGCAGGATCCATGATAGCACACATAGTAGCTGTGGCCCAGTTATTATTAAATACTCTTTCTAAGCAGGTTTAAAGTGTGTGGTGAGTTTACACTGCTGGGGCCGTATTACAGAAACTCCCTATCTTAACTCACATTAGGAAATCCTAAATATTCCTCAATATTTTTGTCTGTTTTCTAGCAACAAACATTACTTTTCTTATCTCACTGTGCTAAGCAACTTTGTAACTGTTGCTTTTTGTCATGGTAACACAGACTGAAACATACAAAAACTGGGAAAATTACAACAATGCTAACTTGGAAGATTTTAAAAAAGAGTGGGATAAAAACATCAGACAGTCTCTGCTGTATCTGACATTAACTGTGTATAAGCACCTGTACAGCCAAGTTAGCTAACACTACGTTAGATAGTACAGTATGCAGTTAGTACTCATTCTGGAATTGGGACCAGAGGGTATTGAGATCATTAGCATGATCTCAGACGTATGAAAATTAAAATTTGAGTAAGTTTAACTTACTTTGAATAATGTTTGTCACCTACAACCAGTAGTGTTGGCATGGAGCATCAGTTCTAACAGTAAGCTGGGGACACATGGATGATTTTGGTTTCTGTATCTTATCACTGAACAGGTCAAATGTGGTAAAAACAGAGAGTATGATTTCCTGAAATCTCTTGATGTTTAAAAATCTAACCCCCAATCCAAAGTTTTGTCACTGCAGCACAGAAGCAGGTAAACAACACACCACGAGGCAGTCTCAGAAACGTTTTGTGCCTTGGTGCTTTCACTCCGAGTCGCTCTCAACATCACAAAAACAACTGAACAGACTGCAGACAAGCAGACTGCTGCCACAAACTTCACATAAAGTGCAAACTGACACGGTTTTCCCCTCATGGCGTCAGACCGGCTGAAGCTCCAGGAAAACCAGCGAGACAGAAGACGAGACGATCCACAGGTCAACGCGTCGCCTCTCTCGCTTTTAATGGCTCTCGATCACCACAGGCTCGTACCCGCCTGCAGACACCCTGCATGGACGCAAACACACGGGGACAAGAGTCAGAGTGTGTGTGTGGGATGAATGGATGGACAGATGGACAGGTAGGTAGGTAAATTGCTCTAATAGAGGAAATTTTTCATTACAGCTTGTAAAGGTTCGTAAAAGGTGAAACTCTAACTTTTGTTGTTACCATACCGTACCTGGATTACCATGTGAGGTTTGTAAAGAGAAAACAAAATGCTTTAATGTTTCAAACTTTTTTGTTGAGGTCTGTTGATGCGGATGATCACTGACAAGCAGTACAGACAGGAAGTAGGTTGGAGGCTACAGTACAGGCCAAAATTACAAATAATAAATTTGCCTCGAAGGACTCAACACACAAAAAGAATTATACGCAGTGAACAACGGTGTGTCAGATGACAAAATAAAACACTATTCAGGTCACACGCATTTCTCTGATGCTCTATTTTTAGGCAGCACTGGCAGATAATTTGAGTCTGCTGTATATGGGAATGAGTCATAGTAAACAGTGGGCTGTATCATCAATAGTGAATAATTTTCAGATGCAGTCTCAGAGACACTGCGGCTCTGGAGGCAGAAACTGTGTCACTGGTTAAATGTCAGCGGGCAGAATCAGAGGTCGCAAAGGGACGTTTTTTTGTTGTGTTTTTGTTTGTTTTTTTGCAACAATGTCTTAATTTCTGTCCTAATTATGCTTGGCTTTTGATCCATATCATCATGGACAATAAAATTTGAGAACCCCATCATTTTGACAAAGATAAGACAACACTAACAAGCAGATCCCATGAATCTTATCCATGAGTGTGTTAGAAATTGATTTATAAGAAAATTAATTAAACAGCAATGGTAGGTCTTGAGTGAGGAATTGAAAGTAGTCAGCATTGTTTCAAGTCTTGGTTCTTCTGGCAGTTTGTTCCACACTTGAGCAGCATAGACGCTAAAAGCAGCTTCACCGTGTTTAGTTTTGACTCTGGGAACAACCAGAAATCCAGAACCAGCCGACCTGAGAGGTCTGCAAGGTTCGTACTGGGTCAGGAGCTCTTGGACCTAAACTGCACAGTAATTTACGTGATCTCTTATAGGAGAGGCGGACTGGACTGGTGGACTGAAAAAGGGCTCCATTGTACTCTAAGTGCTTTTTAGGACTGGATATTGTTTTGAAATGTTTTAATACCAGTGAGAAACAGGTTTTTGTACAAAAAAAGCAGAAAAAAGACACAGATACATGCTGGACTCTGTCCAAGCATGTGATGCTAACATTTAACACTTTTTAACAACTAAGCAGTCTGGGCACATTTTGGTCCATACTGTTGTTCTCTCTGAACTGCTGTACTCTGAATTCAGTGCAGAAATGTTTCTGTAACTAGAACTCTAATTTTCAGAACTTTAAGTGAAAGTGACAGAAGGAAAAGAGGAAGAGAGAGCAACACACAAGACAGTGGAAATGAGTGGAGAAACAACGAGAGGAGGATGTGATAGAGAAACAGGAAGAGTCAGGCTTCTTACCTGTTTCCAAGCCTGATGCCGCTGAGCGCAGTGGTTCCATCTCTGCTGACGAACAGACGCAGGTTGCTGTCTGAAAGCCAGAAACACAATAACCCAGTTAGCAGCCGCTGAGAGAAGCCAGAAGGCATCAACGTGCAGACAATAAAAGGTGACAAAACACAGAGCGGTAAACTGAAGGAGAGCTCGGTCCAAACATGGTGCAGTTACAGATGCTGTGTTAACAGTTTTTACACTTCAATAATATGATGTCACATTCACTGCAAAACCTTCACATGAAGAGATTCACTGTAAACAAACGAGACACTGTTGAAGAGTTACAGCCTCCATGTAGCACCAATGATATCATCACTGCTGGTCTTTCTCAAGATTAAGACTACATTTCCCATAAACCACGCCTTCCATCATGTTTCTCTGCCAGAAACATCATGCAACACCACTTTACATCACATCAAGGGTGTGTTGATACTCACAACCTAGCGCATAGCTTGTTTGTTTGCGAACACTGTGAAACAAACTAACTGTGACTTTCTCTTTTCTTTCTTGCCGAGCAGCATGTTTTTGTTTCTGTCTTCAATGTTTGACACAACGACAACCTATTGTCTCTCTCTTTTTCATTTATTTGGGGAAAAAAATTAGAAAGAAATTAGCTCTCATTTGCATCAACTTAATTTTTGTGTCCAACCATTTCTGTAACTTTTCAAAACTGTCAACTCAACACTCAGAACCCCTTCACACTGTGATTGGTCAGCTGTATGGAGGTGTGAAAAGAGCCAGAGTTCGAACTTCTCCCTTTTTATTTTTGATGCGACAACTATGTCACTTTTCTAAGAACTAAGACCAGCATTATGAATCTCTTCCAGGAAAAAACTGTCAAAATAAGGAGATACTGTCACACATTTTCAAACAATATTGAGTCTCTATGATGACTGTTCTTGAGAAAGGCTGCTAAGAACAACACATTATAAACACGTTTGATTTCCAACGTGGACGGACAACGCGTCAACACGTCACACAAACTAGTTCAAGTCAAGCATAACCCAACTCTTTGTCAGAGAGCCCTAACAGGAACCAACAGAGCTGCCTTTTGTCCCACTGTACCTTCAGTGTTGTTGATATCTGCAAAATTCTGGCTTTGGACAATTTTCTCCACAATGTCGTCAGCATCGATGCGAGTGTCGTCTACCCAAGAGGGGTGATTCTCCACAGAGTCCTGCTTCCTCCTGAAATAAAAAAAAATATATAGTCAGAATGTTATACTTTTCTTGTGTATATGTTGTCTAAAATCTATGTAAAGCATCATGAATGGCAATCCCATGACCAGAGCGCTGAGGAAAGACTGTCCTGTACAGTATCTGTACCTGGGAGGCCTGTTTGGAGGTAAGACAGGCCGCGGGGGTCGAGGGGGCCTTTCCGGACGTCCAGCATCCTTGTCCCCCTCTGTAGGTGTGTCAGCAGTGAAGCCCAAACCCCCAGAGGTGCTGCTTCCGGTCGAGGTGTTCCTGCGATGCGTGAGGTCTGACAGGCTGGAGGAGCAGGAGTGCTCAGTGCTGTAGCCTGCAGGACGGCAGGGAGACGGGAAAATAAAGCGATTAATTCCTTATTTTTGAAAGACACTTTTCTGGATCTTGAAAAGACCTCACATTGAAGGCTGAGTGAAACTGTTGGTGATTCTTGTACCTGAGATTTTGCTGTGCTGGCTGGCGTAGCTGGAGTTACGAGAGTGGCCAGACTGAAAAGCTTCCGCAGGACCGGGCTGGTTCACTTCTGATTCGTCAAGGAGACCTGAAAGCACCAAAAACACAACGTTTAAAACCTCATATTTATTTATTTTGAGTCAAAATTCTTCTGCAGGATCAGACATCAAACAGTCTTTGTTTACGTTCACAGTAGAGATGATGGCAGCCATTTCTGACTCACAGGAGCTTTAATTTACAACCATGTGCTGTATGTTCCTGTAAAGTCAAAGAGTTGGCAGGTTTTCACTCGCACCAATCAGTCAAAGTAACTGATTTTGCAAATTAACTTTTGCCTGTTATGAAACCTTGAATACTGTTAAGACATTGACGGCCCGTTGCACTTTGCACTTTCTATTGTGTGGAAAAGGTGTTTTGGACAGATTCCACTTTGGTGCCGTGAACAAGCTCAGCCTTTAAAGTTGTTTTCCACGTTGGAACAAAAACATGGTTCATTTTTCATTTTTAATTCAAACTGAACAAATCCTAAACATTGCCAGCTAGTTTTCCAGGCAAGGAAAATCTTCACAAAAAAGCTTTTTTAGAACTTCTTCCAGGAAGTTTTGGCTTAAAATGAAACACATCTGCGTCAAAGCGAGTCGGGCCAACATATAAAAGACTGGAGTCCAGTCTCGAGACGGTCTAATGTTTTATATTTATCTCATGTCTGTTTCACATCATTTTACTGAGATTTATGTTTCATATGAAGATACAGACAGGAAAGGGGGTGGATTAAAAACATTTGGGGGGACACGTTTCATGATTCTTTATATTAGTTTGTTGAATGTTGAAGAGTTCAGTAGCTGTTAAGTTGTTAATAAGGCAAATCAGACATTATTTGATCTGTTCTCAGTCTTAATCCCACTGGACCTCAAACTTCACTGTGCCCGTAAAAAGGGCTGGGATTAACTACCATTTTATTGATTCTGAATGCAGAAGCACATCTGCTAATCAAATCCAAATCCTTTTGAATCCCTCATCAAATCCATTCATCCATTAAAACTCAAAAACAAACATTCAAATACTCAGTAGTACTCAAATACTACTCTTTGCATTACAAACAGTACTCGCTCTAATGAAAAAAAGGGGACAGATTAAAAATATTAAATAGTGAACTTAAGCACAAGAAAAGCTTTGTAATATTTTATATGTGACCAACGTGCTCATTGATCATGACCTGATTTTTCTTTTCTTCCCAGTCAGAAATCTGTCGTTCTTGTACACATTGTTCTGTCTAAATAAATATTGAAATCTTTGATACACTTGCAAGCATCCAAAATACTTGTTTGGTTATTGTTCCCACATGAAACAAATTATTTCAGCTTTACAAGCTCCACATTTTCACCTCGCCATGTTTTCTGCCTTGCATTGGCACATCAGCAGGGGGCCCCCCCTCTCAGTTTGAGAACCACTGGCTTAAGGAAACTGGATATTTTACAAGCTCAGAGCCTGATCTAAAATGAAACCTATTCTCAGACGGTAATCCCAACTAAAAAGAGTCTTTTTCAAGTATTGATTAAAAACCTCTCTGCTGAGACATGAGCTGTACCTGAGCTGATGATTGAGGGTCGAGGCTTGGTGGCTCGACCCAGAGAAACCCCTCCAGCCGGCCCGGGCTCGGCTGTTCCCTCCCCCTTACAGTCCAGCTGCAGGGTGTGTTCCCGTCCTGGGATGGAGATGGACTTTGCTGTGCTGGGAGGCCTGCAGGAAAAAAAAACAGCACTTATCAGTCTGGAACAGATTAAACGAACACAGAGCCGCAGTTCTGCTTAGCTTGGCACGCTCAGATAAGATTAATTTTATTGACGACGGGGAAACTGAGTCACTGCAGCAACAAAAGGACACGAAACACAATTACTAGTGTTTGAGAAAGCAGTTAAAAGGTTAAAATGTGCAGAAAATCCCAAGAGACTGATAAATACCTGTGGAGACACACAATACAGAACTCCCTCAACAAATATGCCAACTTGTTTTGACAAATAGTTAAAAGTTAAATGGCTTGGAGCAGACTAATGATATGAGATACATAACACAGAGGCAATATGGTTTGCCTTTTTGTAATTTGTTACATAAAATGGAAGGAATTCTCACTGTAATCACTACTGAACGTAATAGATATACAGAGTCGAAGATATCTGCAGTTTATCCTGGTGGAAATGTATAGTTTGGTTTAGATTTACTAGTTTTATGTCCAGAAATTCAGTGTTTTTAACTTTAACACTGCTAAAAGACAGAGGCAAAGTGGCAAAACCCAACACACAAAAGAAAAAAAGGCCCACAAAACTCAAGTATACGATGTCAAGTTTGACAAGCTGAGACTGAAAACCCCCAGTAAACGTATAAAAGCATAATTTATTGAAATAGACAATGTTTCAGTCCAGGATGAATCTTCATGAGGTCAGAATATTTAAGAATAGTTTCCACACATTAAGGCTGATGTGATGATTTTTAATGCCTCTCCAATCTGGGGCATCCACACACACACACACACACACACAGCAGAGCAGAGGAGAGGAGAGACCGGTCTACTGAAGATAATGTTACTGGAGTTGATGACAACTTGTTATGTTGCTGCAAGTGCAATAAAAGCTTCCCAATCAGGGTAGGTTATTAATGTAATCCACCTAAAACCAAAGATTGGCAGGCATCAAGTCAAAAATATCCCCTACTGCTCATCTCCTGTTTGTCTCTGCTAATGTTACCAGTGCAGAAATCACTGACAATGTAAGTTGTAATATTACTGCTATAAGGTTCATGTAGCACAGATTCTGAATGAATGAATGAAGGTTTTATTTCAAACATGTGAAGTGATACAAAAATAGCAAAACAAAAAAACAAAATAAAAGAACAAATAAACATTTAAATAAATTGAGAACAATTGAAACAATATTAACATGTTTGAAAAGGAGTAGGAAGAAGCATTAGCTTATTTAATCCTACCCCTTCTCCACATAATAATCATACTGTTTACGTTTTACTTCCTGTGTAACCTTTTTTTTTATTTTATTTTTTTTTATTACATACTACACATACAGTAAATAAGCATATATGCCTATGCCAACAATAGATAATAAATAAAATAAATAAGCTAACTAAACATGTAAATATGTGAGAACCCTAGTGTTTGTCACACTGTTCTTCTTCCTTGTACCTTGTGAATACCATATGTTTCTCTCTCTGATGTTGCATGCAGATCTCAATTTGTAGTCCTTAAATGTTTAAATGCCAGCTGTCAGTAACAACAAATATTGCAAAATATATCCCATTTAACTGTTTGTTCAGGCCCACATTTTATGTAATATTGCAATTAATTGGATTAATTACAAAACAGAGCAGTCAATCCAGGGGAAACACTGTTAACCTAATTACAGCATTTAGAAATAATTTGATCTTGAACTACTCACGTTTTAAAACATGGATCTCCAGACAGGAGGGTCATCCCGATGATCACCTTTAAAAGAACAGAAAAGGACATTTTACCTCACAACATAACAACTGTTTTATTGCCGTGTCAAGAATTAGACTTCTCATTTTGTCACACTTAGCTCTGATTTAACATGAACAAAATTGTCAAACATTTTTGCTGCCTTTTCCCTCTGAAGTGCATGTTCTTTCCCTTTTCCTGCACACCTGATTACACTCCTGCACAGCAGTTAATCAGCATACCGTAAATCGAAGCAGTATTCCCGTCTTAATCGCAGGGGGATAATCAGAACCTGAACATTATCAACAAGCAGCCTTGCTCAGTTCCAAAAATCACTGTCCTACATCTTTGTTACCATGTAATAACAATGAAGATGTTTCAACAGTCTGTTGGCTGCTTAAGCAATAATAAAAATTAACTGGAGGAGCTGGGAGTAAATTCCCAGAAAGCTCACTGACGTATGAGTTACGCACAGCAACACAGCATGAAGTCTTCCAGAAGACTAAGATGACAAATCTACTCGTGACTGTCTTGGCTCTCGGTTGCACAGTGCAGTTCGTGCTAATGGCCTCTGGGAGGTGCTGCTGAGTTCCAAAACTTCTCCGTGAACAAACCAGAACCTCCTTCACCCACAGAGACTTAAAGTGCCTCAGCTAAGAGTGAAACTAGCAGCTTTGTATTAACAGATGATGGGTAAATAGTGATTTTTTTGGGCTGCAAATTAACAACAATATTTTGGTCTATAAAACGTCAGAAAGTTTTGAAAATCACAATGTCCTGAAGCCTAAGATGAGGTCTTCACATTGCTTTTTTTTGTCAAACTAACAGTCCAAAACCAAAATATATTCAGTTTAATAGCTTATGAGACAAAGAGATGCAGCGAATCCTCACAAAGGAGAAGCTGGAACTTACAAATACAAACAATCGATTAATTCTGTAGATTGACTAATTAATTAGTAGACTAATTGTTTTGAGTTATATCTCAAAACATCCTAACAGTTGCATCCTGAGTGGGTTTTGTCTGCACAGTATGAACAGCTGTGTTTACAAAATGTTTGCAAGAGCCATTTATCATCTATGAATAAAACAAGTAGATAAAATTAAAACAAAGAGGAGGGCAAGAGACAACACAAAGATGAGGCTGGCTGTTTTGTGTTAGACACAACATGTCTCTTTGTGATTATAAATCTGGGTTTTGGACTGTTGGTCTGACAAAACAACACATTTGTTGGTTTCTCTGACAACTTTCAATCTTTTATAAATAATAATAAATTACCCAATAATGAAAACAATAATCAGTTGCAGCTCTATTTACATTTACAGTTTTTTATTATCTGCTTTCATTCATAAACTGTGGTTGAAAAAAAAAAAAAACTAATCAATGAATTAATCAGCATGACTTGTGTTCAGTGCAGCTGCTGAGGACACTGTTCAGTTTTTAAGAGCTCCAGCTGCTCCTCCCAACGTTAAAGATATCCAAAAATGTTATTATGCTGTTGTTTAAAAGCATATTAAAGGTAAAAAGGTTAAAAGAAAATTAAAACCCTCCTGGCAGCTGACTGAACTAGAGTTAAAATAATAATGATTGTTTTCATTATTGATTTACCTGCCCGTTCCCTTCTGAAGTAATTATTTGGTCAATAAGTGATGATCTTTAAGGTTTGTTTTGTCTAACCAACTCTCCAAAAAACCCCAAAATAATCAGTTTGCTATCACTTGAGACAAAGAAAAGCAGAAAAGAGATAAACAGGAGCAAAGGAACACTGCAACACACTGCAATTATTAAAAAAAAACAAAAAAAAAACTGATCAATTATCTCTAGTTTGACAAACTGATCAACAACTCATTTCAGCTCTAAATGGAACTACAGAAATATATTCAAATTAATTAAAACATGTTTTCATTTTGACAGAAAAACATGACAAATGATCCTCTACCTCTATCCACTCTGGCTGAGTGGAAGCAATCAATGAAAAGGTCAAAGGTCAGAGGTCAAAGTGTCAGAGTTAATAATCAAGCTTGCTTCAGGCATTAGAACCTATAAGATTTATGACACATTAATATTCTTGTTTACACAATGAGGGCTCAGACTTTTAAAATAAAATCGTCCCTAATTCATCTCTTTTTGTTCCTACTGGCCTTATTGATATATTTGACAAAACATGCACAAAGAGTTTATTTCTTTTTCTTTTCACATCAGTTTTCCTTTCCCCCCTCAATCATATTTTTGGTCTCTGAACGTCTCCTTGCCTTCAGTATGGAGTTGTCCTGCCGTGTGTTCTTGGTGTCATACCCCTCCAGCAGACAGCAGCGCACGGTGGAGCCAGAACCCGCAAACTCCGCCATGTTGAGGTCTGTGAAGCCCAGCTGAGGGTGAAGAGGAGAAGAAGAGTTAAATCCTACATTCACTAATGGAGGGGTTCACCGGCCCTTATTTTTGGCAACAGAGAGATTTCTGCAATACCCATTATTTAACACACCAGGCAATTTCACATCATTAACGTCACAAGCTTCTGAAGTTTTCCTCTATGACAGGGTGCAAAAACCACACGTCAATCTTAACAGACATCAAACCAGCGTGAGAGTGAGTTTACAGGAGCTTTGATGAAGGAATCAGCCTTCACACGTAGGCAATTACATTTTAGCATTGTTAGCCGCTAACAGTTAGCAGATAAAAATGTCCAGCTCTACAGTGAGTGAGCAGGTGTGCAGAGATGGTGGTGGTTTGATTTGTTGAAGTCTCTGTAACCTCAATTAAGAGGCAAGACTAATGTCCCATTTAGGGGACTAGTGATGTTACTATATAGTGAATAAAAAACACTCTTGGACACTCCTCTCTGCTGTCGATGTCGTCATTGACATTTTTTCTATTGGGCACAGCTTCTTCTTCTCTTGGAGCGAAAAACAGCTGATCAGTCATGTGCGTTAAATGTTTGCAACATCAGAACTTATTCAGAGAAGATGTTTTCATCTCTAACACTTTGTTGAAAAAGGCAAAAACCACCTCAAACTGGGTATAAAAATACACAGATGGGGACACGGTTAGTGACAGAGTGGGCCACTCTCTTTCTCCAGAGGAAGCCCTATGACTCAGAGCAGCAGGATGCTGATCACCTCACTGCAGGTGATAACGAGGCGTGATCTCAATTTGGAAGGAAGGAAGGCCAAAGCAACACTGATATTGGCCTCCCATTTGTGAACTCCTCAGAGTTTAGGCACACCAAACGGGTGAAACTGCCCTTTTCACACCCCATCAGTCATCAGTACTAGAAAGGTGGTATAACAGGGGGGGGGGGGTCTCCTGTTGCAAAATGCAGTTTGTTTGTGAGTTCAAAACATTTTAAAATTAAACTGAAGGAACTTTTAACAGCCAATGTAGCTCTGCGTAGGGGTGTGTATATGTATATACATACATGACACATACTTCTTTAATAACAGTATAACTAAAACTGAGGGAAAACACACCTGACTGGTATTTATACTAAATGGGACAGGCCAATTTAGGAGAGGCTATCTTATCCTTTTTTATCCTAACCCTCTTCTTTTAGTGAAATGTCATCATGGTCCGAGTACTTGCTGTACATTTAGAAAACCCTGACCTACACTTGGTCAACAGGGATTTCTACACAACCACAGATTACACTGATAAGGACTCTGTCGGTCTACATGACCTTTATCTAACAAACCTCACATCTTCTTGCCATGTTGACACTGCCTTTGTCTGAGCCGCGTTCTTAGTGTTATTTTAAATTAACTCTGCAGCTCTCTCAAGCTAAAGGTTCCCATTCTTCATTCTCCAGGTTTCCCTTTCTTTAGGGAGCTTCTGTTTTCATAGGTGTGTATTTAAGGAAGCCAACTTCTAAGGAGGGAAGCGGGGTATATTTAACCAAAGGAAATCTAAATGGAGAACGAGTAAAAACAGAGGAAGCAGTTCCTGTCAGGCAACAACGGCCACGGATCAACAAAAGTTTGTCTTCACGAGGGGTTTGACCTTGTAATTTTATTCACAAGACGTGACTCATTTGTCGGGATCTCGATCAGTTACGGTTTGAAAGGTGTTGGCAGGATGCTTTGCGGATTCCCGGCAAATGTGACTGTAAGGAGGACAAGTTTTTGATTTATGGTCACGCCCTGCGAGTGGCATGCTCGTCAAAGTGCTGTGAGAAATGTTAATATTTACATGATGTGGCATTAAGGTTTACAGTGGCTGACACAAGCTCATCTGTAACTGTTTCTATGTGTTTACGAACGTGAGAGATGAGGTGGCCGAGACGGAGACACAAGCGCTTACCTTCGTATATGCTTTTCCTCCTTTGAGTTCCTGCAGGGAAAACAGGAAGATGGTTATGAACCCAGTGATCCAACTTATCCAACTTTATATTACAGAGACCTCCAATTACAGGGCTCCAACGACAGAGCTGAAATTACAGACTGAGACCACACTCACGGTTCTCAGAGCATGGCACCGAGGCGGCGTTCACATGGGAGATCTACCATCAAGTCTGCACTGAAATATCCTGGATACATTTTTCTCAAAATGTCTCCAAACCTCCAGTCTGTACATTTTTGGTGGTTAATCAAGTTTGTTAGTGGATGCAGTTCAGAAGGACTGGGCAACATTTAAAACTTTTGATACCAATAGTAAAATTATACTTATTTTAATACTTATTTTAAATTTGGTTTAAGAGTCTTTTTTCTAGGAGTAGGATAGGACTGTTGTTTACTTTCAGCGACTATATTTTAATGTGAAGCAGGTCCCGACCATAGACTGTATGATAAATAGCGTACGTTGCCTCTGTGACACCACAAAAACGTTTCTAAAGAGCATTTGTGAAGCGCACGGTGTGTTGGCTCCGAGCATCACCAACTCAGTGGTACCCGACTCTACCTAACTCCCAGCTAATCCAATACTGGGCGAGGTGGTGGAGCATGGGTGGAGCTGAGGCTGTTACATGTGGCTAGCCACATGTAAGAGCACCCACCTGTAACTCAAAGCAGACAGGCCCTTAATTATGTATAACTTTGAGCCTCAACATCATTTAAACGGGTGAGTTCAGTCCCCTTACGCTTGTCATTAACAGGGAAATTATCTGTGTTTATTTCTGCTGCAAAATTGGACATTTTACTATGAAGGCAGCATCAAGTAGCCAGTCGAGGAGCCGCAGTTTTCAGCACTTCTGCATTAGCGTCATTTTTCAACAACCGAGGCTGCCGCTTGGTCCTAATTACAAGGTTAAATATAATTGCTTAAACCACGGTTATACTTAATCTAGACAGCCAAAATTGTACAATTTTTCATTCAAAGATTTATCACGTTTCTACCAAATTAACCCAGGACACAGGCATCTGGAAAAGATGCAGTCCAGTATAGCTGAAAAGGTGTTGAAGACAAACCCAAAAAGCTGAATTATCTGCACTGCTACTGCTGCACGGTGGAGTTGATTATGCACTCTCACTGGAAGCCTGCTCCCGGTTATTTACGACATTGAGGATGATGTTGAACCGGGCGGGGTATACTACTCCAAACCACATGCTGTCCTTAAACAGCATAGCAGTGCATAGCTTCTTTGCAACAGCTGCACTGTTTTCCTCAACAACAATGATATGGTTTCATTAATGACAGATGAAGCATCAGAGTTTAAAGGGTCTCTCAACTATCAGTCTTTGAGTACTCCTTGTCACAAAAGAAAATAATAAGAACATGCAAGTATACAACTGCATAACTGAATGTTTTGACTCAACAGAGGTGTAGTTTTCTATTATTTTTGGTTAAAAGCATTTTCCCATTATTATTATTATATTAATTCCAGATATGTACATGATTGAAGATCTATAATTATATTTTGAATAGTGTAAATTCCTTTTTTGGCATCTAAAATTAAACTCTGACTAGTTATATACAGTAAGGAACTGTAGATCTCAAATATAGTCATTATTTTCACTAGTTTCATTTCTTACATCTGAAATTACATTCTTAATGGTTATAATTCCAGGTCAACAAATAAATATTTTCATTTTGAAACACAACCCTGAAACCCTGCATTTCTTGTGTAGCTCTTATGTTGAATTACATGACATTATCTGTAAACATTGCATCATTTTCATTGGCACAGCAAACATCGTGGTAGGTGACTTTGAATGTATTTAATAAAACGTCACCATGTTTTTAAAAAAACAGCTCTGTATATCTTTTGATGGTCATCTTTCCATGGATAAAGAGCTGGAAAGACACATGGAATATCTCTATTTTCTCTCCAGACTTGAGGAGGACACTTTGAGAGTCGTACCTTCCTGACTGAAACCCTGCAGACGGAGGGATCCAGGACTCCGGTGTGGGGGTTGGCACTCATTTTAGACACAAAGGTAAACCTCTTCCTCCAGCGAACACAGTTCTCTTGAACCTCCTCTCTGCAGAGAGAGAAAAAAAGAAGGAGAAGCACATTAATCTTTGGAATGAACAATATTCTGCATTCTTGTGCTTCCAATGAATTATTCATTTCGAAATGCCTTTCTATTTTTGCTTACTCCTCACTTCTTGAGTTGCAGACTTCGGTTAATGAGAATATAATTCAGTTTCCTATGTGCTGAGGCAATATAACTGACAATGACACTGAAACATATGGGGCAAAATGGCAACAACCTAAAGTGTGTATTTATACACAGACCAGGACTAATCAAGAACTTTTCCCCAAACATTTCCTGACATTTAGGTCAAAACTAAATGTTTCCAGGACATGGCAGCTTATAATTTTGATTTGCTATATTCTCTGACTCTGAACAACACATTTTTTCCAGTTATGTCATCCCTTTCTCACAGACTCATGACCAGTGTATCGGGGGATCAGATTTATCAGGTCAATACTGAGGAAACATGTTGTGAGCAAGTTTTTCCAAAGCTAACCAAATTACAGAGCTGATTCCCATGGCTTCTGACACTGAAAGAAAATTATCTTAGCTTGACTTAGCTGAACATTTCAATGATTCGTGGGCCGATGCATGTTTGGGGAGAGTGAACAAGACAGTCTCTTGAGCCACTAAGTGACCTCACATCCACTGATGGAATGACTTTACCGACACGTAATCTGGTTTGTATCTCAGGATTTTCCCTCCTGCTTTACTGACGAGAAGGCTGTCAAGGAAACGGTGTACAATGGTCAACAGACTTCTGTGAAAACACAGTTAGTCTTGTCAGAAATGCCAGTGAAACACCTTTAAATATCCATACATCCTGGCAAACGTGTGGGAACACAGCACAGCAGTAGGTTTACAAACAGACCACGTCACTGATCTGTTTGTTGCTGAAAAGAAAAGCTGATGTGACTGACACGTCAACAAATTCCAAAGAAATGTCCCAGAAACGCCGCAGCACGCAGCAAGACAGGAATCTGTGCAGTATGTACTGAAAAAAAAAAAGACTGATTTGTTTAATGAAAAACTTAAGACGTGTGTTGTGTTGTCAAAACAAGATTCCAATCAAAATTAAATTTTCTGCAGCCCTACATGTCATCTGTAAAATTAGCCATGACTCTTGTTCAGAGCTGACACAACATAGCAACAACCTTTAACTATTTTGATAACTGATTATAGGTCATCTGAGTTTATTTTTCAAGCAAAAAATGCCAAACATTACTTAATTCTTGCTGGCCAACTGTGAAGATTTCCACCTTTTCTTTTATGATTTTGCACAGCTGGTCTAACACAGCACAGTTGAAAATATGAAGCACGATACAGCCTGATCAAGAAACACATTCATGTAGTGCTGTGGAAATAATATCAACTGATGAAGGTACACATGGTGGGACCCACTGCATCAACTATAAATCCAACTTACGAGTCTACAGCCATGCTAGCAGCTCTGTGCAGCTGTACTTCCACTAAAGGCTAATGTCAGTGCTAACGTGTTTACCATGAGTGTCATTGCTTTTTCAGGTATATGGTCATAAATCAAAGTGTATGGTACTGGATGAAAAGTTAGGGTTAAAGTTTTTACAGTTCATCTGCTGGGGAACATGAATGTTTTATCACAAGTTCAAGGAAATCCATCCAACAGTTGTAGAAGCATTTCACTCAAAAAAAAACAAATGTAAAAAGTCTGAGGAAGTCAGTAGAATTTAACTCTGGGTCTGCACCAAATTTAAAGGCAACTTTTTCAATATTTCTTGAGATATTTCAGTCTGGACCAAAGGGGTGGACCCTGCCATCCACAGAGCCACACCGCTAACGTGGCTAAAATTATGTTCTTCACTGTAAACAGAAGCGATTCTGCTGTGTTATTCGTAGTTACTTGCACATGTCTCTGATGCTAAAACAGGGAGACGTCCAAAAAAACAAAGTCAGGATATTTGAAGTTGTACTCTAAAATGCTACATACCCATTATGGGGCAAACTTTGCTTCAAAATTTTAAAATCCTTATGTACAGGCCTTCATTATTGCTAACTACGTTATGAGAATCTACACTCTTCTAAAGTTAAATACCATAATAAGAGCACCATAATTTGTGTAAATGTTCTGTCAATCACCAGTGAAAGCACAAAAACTGTTCTTGTTCTCCTCGTAAATGGCAAACAGCTCATTTAGAAACTTTTATTGGATTCTGTCCAACAACATGTTGAGGAGAAGTAGATCAACTGAGCAGCCAAATATTTCTGGAGTCACATAAACTGCATGACGTCTCCTTAATTCCAACACGTATAAATCACAGACCCAGTGCTTCATGGTGGGGCGTGCATCTGAAGGTGAAAGAGAAAAGCTAGTACTCGTGATTTGTTTTTATTGTAGCAACTCTGGAGTATTAAGGTAAGTACAAGTACAGCCTCAAGTAACATTTAAACTGGTCATGTGATGTACATTTGTCAAACTTAACATCAGCTCCAGAGATTTATTATTATTGCTGTAAACAACTAAAGTTTCTTGTTTATTTGTTTGACTAACTGGATGTAGACTGTGCGTATAAGCCTGCCACTGGTCACCTGTTTCGGGCATCCGTTATCTGTGTTCTTAAAGTCCCTGGGGAATGACAACAACCTCCGAGCTAGCAACCTAGCGGGTGAAAATGGGCTATTAGCGCCTAGTCGCTAACAGCACTAATGTAAACAAGCTAGTAGCTGTTAGCTTTTCTTTTGTGGTGATTTAGAAATTTTAAAGCCCGTCTCCCCACATGCAAATGTTCCACCCTGACACTATTTTCCAGGGGGATCGTCTCTGCATCCCGGGTTTAGCACTGTCCAGGATGACTGTGATTAGTTTAAAGAAACGATCATGTGTGGAGCCAGACCTTTCACAGCACTGAGCACTGAGGCTGTGCGAGACTACTTATTTGTCTGTTTGAACAATTTAAAAGTAATCATGAAATACATGCTCTACAATCTATGGATGATTTCCATGGCCTTCGGGAAACACTGCACACCATGTCACAGGTTAACACAGTTAAGTTGCATTAAATTGCTTCTGTTTTGTTTTTATATAAGTTTACATTTGGCACACTGAAAACCCTTGGTTACCACATTTAGGGGCTTTGTGAACTTGAACTTAAAAATATTCCGGTCAATCCCTGGTGGGAACAGAAACCAAATGAAAGAACTGACAACATTCATCCAGAGGATGATATAGATCAGATTCCCAGATAAGGGAACAACATCATGCAATCTGAGCTTCCACTTTGTGATTAGAGGACATTTACTTGTTCAAGACCTGTGGCTTCATCTGCCCGTTAGATTTAAGTATTTCCTGCCTACAAAGAGAAATTTTAGCCTGATGGTAGCACAAGAGGCAAGCTCCTGGGATCAGCAAACACAGGAGGAATCATCCTTTGTATAACATGAATATAAACAGAGAATTTGATGTCAATCTGTCTGAAGTTGTTGAAATATAACACTGGAACAGAGAGAGATCAATCGTCTGACTGAGCTGTCCATCAGCCCTTCAGTCCTTCTGCCAAGAGGACAGAAAAAAACTAAAGATCACACAATCAGGTGATTAATCAATCAGTCAGCTGTTCTGCTTGAATTACATTCATCTTCATGTTTTTTTTCCCAATAATCTTTCAATTGTTTTGATGTATTTCAATCAATGAACGTGAGGCAGTTTGAGTTATCACATGAAACAGAAGGTGCTAATGACACATGTGCAACAATCACACACTCTCTCTCGCTCTCTATCTCTCTCTCACAAACACACACAAACACACACACACACACACACACACACACACACACACAGTCTATAGTGCTAACTAGCAGCAGCTGCTCCTCACACTCCCCCTCCCCCCTTCATCTTATTCACCATCCCTCCATTATGTTCGGTGTGATTTCTTCCACTTCACTTCTGTCATTCTCTCTCTGTCTTTAACCACTTTAATCATTTTTCCACAGTATTCTGAGCTGCATCATCATCGTTTATAAGAAACACTAGCCAGGGCTGAACTACTTTCACTTATGTTTTGATTTCTTTGTACACTGAATAACCTCAGAAAAAACTGTAGGTTTTACAACTAATATCCCGTATATTCATGATTTTTACATAGAATGAAACTTATTTTATTGAAGACACTGTTGGATATTTATTGTCTGTATTGTATTACACATAATGGCAGCTTGTTAAAGACAATCAGTACAACATCAATTAATTAATTGATCAATGACAATTCTGATAACTGATTACAAGTAAAAAATACTAAACATTTGCTGGCGACAGCCTCTCGTTATTGCTCTTCTGCACTTAATATCATAACAAATAGAATATATGGAGGTTTTCTGAGTTGGTGAGACAAAATTAGCAACTTATCACAAGCAAATGTTATGATTTTTGAGATTTTTAGACTGAAGGAATAATCGATAGCTGATATAGCCAGCAAAGCAAAAAAAGAAGACTGCAAGCAAGTAAATGTGAATCTAAACAATCCTAGGTTCAAATTACCTTAAAAAAATCAGCTTTGCAAATGTTTTTTGAGGAAAGAAACACACTCAGCATGTTTGTTGGGATACACACAGTGCCTTTATAACTTTTATTTGTTTACAATAAAATCCCACAGGCAGGTTTAAGATAGAATGTCTACTAATATTAATCCATCCAAATGAATGATGTTTAGACCAAATATCGTGGCACAAAGTAAAGCACTGGGGATTCACAACAGAGAGATTAAAACCACCAAAAACAAAATCTTCTTTAATATTAAACCTATGTTGTAATCCTAAACTAACCCTTTGAAGACGTGAAGAGAGGTGAAAATGGAGGATTTTCACTCATCCATCTATCCCTGGAAACAAACGGGCTTCTCAGAAGAGCAGGAACACAAAAGCACACACTCTCTCTCTCTCTCTCTCCTCTTATCAGGACCCCCTTGCTATTGGTCCTCCAGCGTGTAACGAGGAGCGTTTCCAAACCACATTCCTCACTCCAGATGGCTTTGTTCAGACTCCATGGAAACCTCACACTGCTCAAATCCACCGACGGTCTGCCAGCAGCTCAGAGGAGGAGCAGACGCTCACAGCAACACTCTCTCTTTTTTATAAGCCCTCCGCCGTTTGTTTTTAATCTCACCTGCAACCTTTGAATCTCTTCAGTTCACACTGTTTATTCTCTCGTGTTTAGTTTTTTTGTGCAGGAGCAGGCTGCGGCGTTACATCATTTAAGAGAGGAGTATTTTGAATTTATGGTGTGCAAGAACTTGTTACCTATTGCTCAGACAATAAGCAGTCTTAGTGAAGTATACATTTTGTGTAATATGAATGTTTTGGACATCTTTTCAGAGCTTAATCCTGTTTGAAGTCTTCACAAAGACACTTGAGTCATCGATAAATAAAAGACAAGATGCAAGATACGAGCAGCACTTCAGCACTGAGCTGTGAAGCAGCAGACTCTCAGTTGAAGCAGGCCACAGTGACAGTCCACAGACCAGAGCTGCTCTCAGCCCAGCTGAACAGAGCTCACATAAACAGAGGACTGAGGGCCGACACGATAACGCATGCAAAGAAAAACTAATACAAAGGCCATCATTGTGCGTATCCTCTTTCATGAATTTGTCCTGAAGGCAACACTTTCATCATGTTGTACAGTTGAATCAAATTAGTGCTCTTCAAACAGAAAACTGCTGTGTCCCTCAACCAAACAGAATTTCCGACCAGCTGAAAATAGAGCAAAACCTGATGTTTCCCTCATACGACACGTCATCCTGAAGATGGAGGAGTAGCAGCTGAGGAAAAAGTGGGACTTCTACAATGGCAACATGGGTTCCACCATCTATATTTTATTCACTGTAACCACTAGAGATGTGTGTGATTAGCCGTTTGGACTCTAATACTATACAAATGTACAACGCCAGTTAACAGTTGCGTCCAAGAGGTTATGCAGCCGCCACTAGCTGGGGTTGCATCCTGGGCAGACAGCTGCCCCCGTCTCCCTGTGCTTACGGCCAGATGTTGTAATCCAGAAAGGTGGAAAAAAAGAAAGCTGGATAAAGATGACGTCTCGTAAAAATCAGCAGGGTTTGGCAGTATTTTGAGAAAGAAAATGAAAAAGGTTGCATGTAGGCTGTGTCAGAATAAAAAAGACATTAACCTGCAAGGAAAGAGGGCTGTTGACGCTAGCTCTGCTAATGTTAGCCACACTGTGTGGCAACTAGAGATGTACCAATGCACTTTTTTTCATTTCCCATCCAATTCTGAAATCTGAATTTGCATTTAGCAGCAGCAGCAGCAGCATTAGTAAGGTTACATGAGGCTGAAACTGAACTTCAGTCTGGAAAGTTTGTGTAGTCTGAGTAATGGTGTCCTTCAACCAGTGTGAAGGATTCTGGCTTCTGGTTTGTTAAGAATATGTTGGTTTATGGTGGTAATTGTCTTTTTATATACCTACACTAAATGTAAATACAGATCATACATGAACAGCACTACCCAGCCCTCATTCATGATGTTATAGCATAGTGTTTGTAAATAGAAAACATGTGACAGCACGTGGTGTTGTGGAATTTAATTCAGAGCTCGGCTCAGCGTCACAAGTCCGACACCTGATGAATGCCATACGTCAATACGGGGCCCCTATACCGATACTGGATTGGCTTCAAATGGCAATTAATACACGAAACCTTTAAACTTTCTGTTTAATCAACGGGGGAAATTAGTCACAGGAACATCCCTGCTCACTACTGTTAAATGTTCACTGAAAAGAACATCAAGGACAGACGCTGTCCTGTGTTGAAAAACAATCCCCAAACATGAGCTCAGTCTCAGAACCTCAAAGCAAACCAAAAACACAGATCATAAAAGAGCAGACAGAAGAGCAACAGGCTGCAGACTGACACAGCTTGATGAGTGGCGTAATCCATTTACATTTACTGATGTTCAGTGAGAACAAATGTAGAACAGGCTCAAATTCCTACATCATTGACGATTACATGCAAATTAAAGTCAGGAGGCCATGAGTCAGAGTGAGCCAACAAGATGTGGAACAAATATTCCTGCGACTATATACTGTAATATCCAGACTAGATTAGGAAATGGAAGGAAAGCAAATAAGAGCTGTGGAGCTGAGGAAGAGAGGATTTAAAAAAACCTCAGAGAAGCAAACACTGGACCACGCAAAGGAGGAAGAACTGTGAGACTGGGTTTAATTGGGATGAGAAAGAGAGGATATGAAGTACGTCTTCAGATTATTTTTGTGGAGATACAGACAGGAAAGAAGGGAAGGGAAAGAGGGTTTGACATGCACCAGTGGTACCCAGCTGAGATTGAAACAGTGTGCTGAGGTTTTATGGTATGTCACGTTACCACGAAATAGATTTAAAACTATAAAAAGTTTTCCTCTGGGAACGTAGACTGTTGCTTCAGAGTCTTTGGCTGTCGCTGAGCTGCCTTTTATGTTGTTTTCAAGTTGTGTGACCTTTACTGGGTTCTCTGTGATCGTTTTTATTATGATTTAGTAAACATATTTTCTTTAAATATGATTTTGTGAGATATTTTGTGTTATCTGCAACATGTTGTTAGTCTCTCTTCTCTAAAAAAAGAAAATGAGGATGACTTTTTTCAAGTGGAAAAAGTAATCAGCCACTTTTGTTGAATCAAGAATTTGTGAACATTAACCATGCTTTGATCTTTTTTTGTAATTTAACTTTTTGTTTATTTGAATATTCACAGACTGACAGTATTATTCATACACATACGTAGAACCAAAAACAACCACAGTGGTACAGCTAATTATTTTAGAGTAAAATTTTCCATTTTTGCGATCCGTTTCTGTCCAGCTGAAATGGTTTTGAGGATTGCTGTGCTATGATTGTTTACACGCAGACTCACACTGACATCTACTAATCAGCAGTAAATCTATCACATTGAGCTGAATTCACAGGAACTGGAAACAAATTTGTTTTGACCTTCTCCCTGCTGCCAAAAATCCACAATCTGGCGAAACGACAGGTTATTAAAACTCGGTCCAGTAACAAAGCTGTTTCTGACTCCATCTTACTTCTGCTTAAAAGTCTTGGTTGGCTTGTTATGTTGGAAAACTGAACCTAAATGAAGCAAACACAATAAACAAAGAAAACTTCTCATGACGCGTCAGACTGAAGAAGACAAATTAAAGTTGCGACTGCACCCTGAAGTCATCAGAAAGCCTGAAATGTAAACATGAAGTCCCTGATTTGAGTTGCCCCCCAACAGGACCCCAGCATGTGATGACTCAACATGTCAGCAATGCAATAGTTTGGGATCCTTATCTCCCATCCTGGCTGCGTGGCTCCTGGGGGCCCCGGCCGCAGCAGCAGCAGCAGAAACACAAACAGCGGCTGGGACCGGGTCGGGTCGCATCGAGGGCTCAGATAAACAGCCTGAGAGCAGAGTGCTGAGGAAGCAGACAGATCCTGCTGCAGGGGGGGGCGGTGACGTAAGGACGAACCAGCAGGCAGCAGGAGGGACACAGAGTCACGGAGGATGTTCCTGTACCCAAAAGGTCACAGGGTCGATTCTCACTGACGAATGACCTTTAAACAACCACGTGCTCTGTGGAAGAGACCACCACACCTCACCCCTCCCTCTTCACTCAGTATTTTATTCATCTTAATACACGTTGATCATCCCTGTAAAGGAGCTACAAAAGACTAATTTTCAACAGCCTCTGGCCAGATGTTAAATTAGCCATTAAAACAGTATTAAACACCCTTATATTTGTGAAAATTTTATGGAAAAAAAGTGAATAATAAAGAAGAGGAGAAGCCTGATGACATGACAGTGACACTGTCAGGGCACGTCACAGACTAAAAGTCAGGATACTATGGCCTTTGATGCATAACTTTTGACCATTTTCTAAAATTTGTCTTGTGAGACGAGATTATTGACATGCAACACAAAATCATAAAAAAAATTAATAAGAACAATCTTAATTTCCTTTATTGGAAATCAAATTGTATCAAGGCAGACAGGGGAGAGAGTATGGCATGTGTCTTAACCATCCCACCACTGGGTGCTCCCTATTGAGTTATTAAGCTTTCTTAAACAGATAAGAGTCCACAAGGCCCTGTTAGAGTTACTATATTTGATCGACAGAAACAGTTTAACATGTAGACATTGTACGTTTTATTTTTTACCACGCCTTGTTCAACTTTGTTGTCTTGTTTTTAGCTGTATGTCTACTTCTGTCTTCCATTAAATTGTTCTTGGAGCTGTTTGCAACATTGAGAGCAACTTAAAAGTGGAATTAAATTCCTTGTATGTGTACACATGCTTGGCCGATAAAGCGGATTCTGATTCTGGCCAGGAAAATATCATATGATGTAGCTTCAGTTAGAAGAATAAGCTAATCTTTTTATTGATGCACCAGTGCACAAGAGTATTGTACCATGGTGCTATTTTATTGGAAGTTAGTGATACTCTTATTGTACTTTGGCTAATCAAAACTTCATAAAACATCAAGATAAAAAGGTCAATCGTAGAGAGAGAAGCTCTAATAATCAATCTCACAGGAATTCCCCTGTATGGTGGAACAGAAATTATGATTACCTGGCCGGATACCAGAGGAATAATGTCCAAAACACCCCCACGCCCCATACATATACACACACACAC
>JAJHUR010093676.1:0-10356 GCA_027495735.1 Lutjanus campechanus | reverse complement strand
TTTCACAACTGTGTGATTGCACTCCTATGAGGTCTGCAGTTGGCCACAGGCAGAGAAGCAACTGTCTTCATTAGTTGGTCAGGCTCTCCACCACCACTTGCATGCACATTAAGCTTTGAGCTCTGCACAATGGCGGTGACACACAAAACAAGAAAGGGTTTAAAGTTCAGTGTGATTTCTCATAGAGGTTTAGTTTTCTATAATGAAATGTTTGTGTTCATTTTTACCCCATGTAGGTCTATAGCCAAACATGAATTTCTGCTTTACTTTTTTATTATGGAAATGGTTGTATTTGTGTTACTAAGAAACATTTATCAATATTTTTTCATCCCAAGTAGATGTCATCTATGTGATATAATTAATCAAAGGTAAACACATAACATAGTTTCAAAATAGATTAAATTAAATAACAAAAATACTATGAAAGCTTTGAGTTCTGAAAGAAGAAATGGCACATTCCTCCTCCAACAACTGAAAAGTTAGATTCATAAAAAAAGAAAACACCCTTTCTCAGTTGAATACACTCAGGTGTTTTGCTGCTACAGCTGTGCAAGCTAATTCCACCGAGCACAGCTGCATCACATTCCGGTGCGCCGGTGACTGTAGTGACACTGCTGCTAACTGTGCTGTGGCTGCCATTAGTTAGGTAGCTCAATTAGTGGCCCTATAGACTGGAATGTAGCCTCTAAGACAGACGAAGGCCAGTTTCACGACCAGGAATCCAACAATGCCGAGTTTATGTACAGCCACTCTGACCCCTGTCCCCATCTGAACACAGTGGGTTCAGGCGGGGACAGGAGGCGTAAGTAACTAAGCATACATCATCATCCATAGTGTTGATAAGTCTGTGAGTATTTGTTTTTGTGAAGTTGGAAGTGATTTATTCGCAAGTTTTGATCAACAAGGTTATAGTGTGTTGAAATTAAAGAACAAAATGTTCAGTCTTCTTGCTGGTTTTTCTCAGACCTTCAGAATCATTACCGCTTTTGCTGTTTGCATTTAGCTCACTTCATGCCCCTAAAATCATAGGGGCATAAAATCGTTATAGCGGTGCTATTCCCACAGCTGGGAAACAATGCACGCACACACAGGAGCTCCACTTCAGTCTTGAGAAGCTGCAGCCTTTATTCACTGAGAAGCTCACACCTAAACTGTACATTTTCAGTGCTGTCTCTGTGTACATTGCGCCACAATGACAGTGTCACTGCTCACCTTTCCCTCCACTCAGCGCACATTCACTGTAACTCTCTGCCACTATAGACAGTAATTAGTCTGCCCCTTGTCCTTTGTGATGCTAAAAGACACACTAATGACGAAACATGACTCTGACCTGTCATTGGTCTGCGGTGTTTGTTAGCTTGCCTTTATCAACGGGACTGAATCCAACATAATCCAAAACATGGACAGAGGCATTTTTCTTCTTTTTAATTCATTAGTCCTGTAACTTTATCCCCAAGATGCTATGTTTCTTCTTCTTTTGAAAACTGTTTGTCTGCTCAGCCTTACAGAGACTGACCCCTGGTGGCATAAGCTGCACACTACAAAACAGCATCTTCCTATCAGTTTTTTTTAATTTTTTTTATTTTTTTGAAGATTTTTTCTGGGGGCGTTTTGCCTTTAATTTTGATAATGACAACTGAAGACATGACATGAAAGGGGGTACAGAGAGGTGGGATGATACGCAGCAAATGGACCGCAGGTGGAGGCCCTAGAAAGCTGAATAGAAAGAGGAGTCTCTGTTTATGGTGGTACTGAAAATCATAACGTTCAGATTTATTAATACCCTGGTATACCGTAATACCTTTATACTGTTCAAGCCTATCATAAATGTGTGACAACTAGTTGACTGTTAGCTTTAACTAACAACTACTAGTTAACTGGGAAAATCTCTATTCAGGGGCAGCCTTAGGATGAAGCCATGTGCAGGATGGATCAAAACATAGAGTCATGCCTGGTGGAATTAAGGCGTTACCTCATCTGGTATGACCACTAGCTCACAGTGGCTCATGTTAGAAAACATTACATAGGTACCCTGTGTGAAGTCAGTTTCCCAGCTCTTGACTTTTCTTCTTGTGCTAATTTTACACTACCTTGATGTTAGCATTACTCCATAATTACCACTGATCACCACAGAGGTTCAGCAAAAGTTACTTAGTCCCACTTTGAGACTAGATAAGTGAACTGTTGTGTTGCCCATGGCACTTGAAAAAAAGAGTAAATATCACAATCACAATATTTTGACCAAATACCTCAATATTGCACCAATAATGTAGGGATGACAATTGGTACTTTCACAAAATATTAAACCAATGAGATTTTTTGATAAATAATCCTCAGTAATGTGGAGATAATGGCTAAGTGGGTAAAGGCAAATAATAGAACATCTAGAACAGTCTGTCACTGTAACGCAGCCTTTAAAACCAGGAAAAGACAACACTTATGCTATATCACGATATAACAATATCCAACATCTATCACGATATCTAGTCTCATGTCACAGTACAAAATAACATTGATTTATTATCCAGTTTGTCCAGTTCCAGTCCCCAGTTTAACCCAAAGGAATTTCCCAGAAGTACTGAACACCTGCCCAGCCGATCAGAAAATGAAAGCTTTCCAAGGCAGTAAGCTAGGATTTAGTTTACTACTCTGTATAACCAACGTGTTCCTCTTTGGTTTACTGTTGTTATGTAGGGTCACATATTATTTGTAAATGTTCAGTATTGTGCCAACTTTTTAGTACAAATGTTTGAACTGTACTAAGCAATTCATTTGTTTTGTTTTTCATTAAAGAATCTACAGAATGCATGAGTATTAAGAACTGTGGGAGCTTTAGGCTTTATTGTATCCAGACATTGTAGATCAGGAAATACCTGATGAGAGAATAGGCCAACAAGCCCAAGTATTCAATGCCAACTTTTAATAAGGTTTTAGACCAAGTCTGTGTGTTACCCCAGTGTCAGCCAAGCTAGTGCTGTAAATCCTGATACTGCAAGTGGGGAAATGGGGTATGGAAAACAAAGGAACTGTAGTCATTTTTGATTTCCATCAAAAAGAAAGCAAATGTCCTGTCACATTTTTGTGTTGTGTGCTTCTTATTCCCTCCAGTCAACTATTGATTTTTGTTGCTTGTTGCTTGTCATAATCTTAGGAAAGCTGTGGCAGGTTTGCGCTTTGCCATAGGGCACCTCATCCCACTGGTGACTGCTGTAAAGGGCTCACTCTATGTGCTCTGCTTTGTCTGAAAAATATTCACATGATTGCACAACACAAGCCCAAAGTAAGGAGAGCATGAGCTGCATGACTACCTTTTAGTACATTCATTCACTAATAGATGGGCATGTACATGTTTCCTCTGCAGGGAATAGCGTGATGAAACTGTTGGAAAGATATTTACTCTCCTTTTTTTTTATGTTTGGCTGTATCAGTACACCAAGTAGAGGCTGGTTTAAAAGAAAATAAAGATGAAAGGTTCTCTGTCAATTAAATCTGTTTATGAAACATGAGATCAAATCAGTGAGAGAAGGTAGTGAGCCGTTTTTTGTTCTTTTAAGAAGCATGTTTTGGTCTTTTGACAAAGATGTTGCAATAGGAAACTCTTCAGCAAGTTTATTGGAGCCTGATCAGGACACTTAACGAGAGTGATTTACTTCTTATATAATAATGTAATTAAATATACAACCAAATAGTTAAACACTAATAGTGTCAAGGGGTATAACAATATATATAGAGAGAATATAGAATATAGAGACATTGTGATAAAAAAAAAAATCTCAATAGCATTCCAGACTGTGACAATATCTACACTGATATTAAACGGCTAATTATGTTATTACTCTATTATGTTATTATCATGTTATTATTATCATTATTTTATTTTATGCTGCTATTGAAAGACAATTAATGGCAATTATTTTGCACAGTATGAGGTCATGGCTGGCTTCTTTTATTTTATTTTATTAAAAAAGGGACAACAGAAGCATTTTAAAAGGTCCAGTGTGTAAAATCTATGGGGATCTATTGGCAGAATATAGCAGAAATTTAATATAATGTTCATAAGTGTGTAATCACTTGAAAATGAAAGAATCTTTGTGCCTTCATTACCTTTGAATGAGTCGTTTTATATCTACAGAGGGCACAGGTCCTCTTCTATGGAGCACCGATATTAGGAAGTTAAAAAATTAATATATTGTCCAATATTCTATATTTTATTACACACACACACACACACACACACACACACACACACACACACACACACTAGAAATTAAAAAAAAAACACATGCATTGTTCTTTCTTTTCTTTTCTTTTCTTTTTTCCTATTGGAGCATTTTGTAGGACATATATGCCAATACCAAAATAGCTGTGATAGGCCAATATAGTACTTGCGCTAGTTTCTACAGTAGCCCAGAACTAACAAACCTAAGACTGGCTCCAGATATGGCCATATGGCTTAGAGTTTTGCAGCCACAGTAGTAGATGCTTGGAAGGTTAGATTTATTATTTAATACATTTTATCCTCACTTTTATTTGTTTTTTAATATTTCAGTGAAAAGTGTACGCCAGACTTTTTTTTTTCAGTTTTTTATTTATTGTTGCATCCCTAATCATTTCTTTGCAGTGTCTCCTGCATCCATTTGAATTTGAATTACACCAACCCATCACCCAGAGTATCTTTTTAATAGAGAGCACTGACGGCACAAAACCTAAAAATGGCACAAATAGAAGCACTTGCCCAGTACCTCTTAAATTAATGATGTCCTCCACCAACACATAAGTCTAAATTGCATGCATTTACTCAGACACAGACACACACACACACACACACACTGGAAGACTGCTGCTTCTCAGGAGGCCAAAACACATTTAAGATGCATCTCTGGGGAGGTTGCACTCCTGGGTCGGCAGTCTCTAGATAAAAACCTCTTGGGCTCCTGCAGCATCTGTGAAGTGAAGGCTAGCAACAGGACCGGCTTATATCACTTACACCAACACAGTGACACATCATCCAGCCTCCCTGGATGGCACGCACAAAACAATGAGTCATGCTTCATTAAGAAAAGGTTACAAAAAAGCTTGATGATGCAAGCATACCCATTAGTAACCTTAGTTTATCACGTCAGATTTAACCTAATACACATTGAGACAGATGCTGTATAACACTAATTCACACAAAATGGTACTAATCACTGAGCTTGTCCATTACAGCTGAGTCACTCCTTTTAATGAGTACTGAAGGGGAGGAGAGCAGAGGCAGGGGTTTAGGGTTGTAATGTGGTTTGGGGGTTAGCGAGGCATTTGTTTTATGTCTTATATGTCAACCAGACAGCAGAGCAAGGAAGAAGTATGTACTCCATGCACAGGAAGACAGTCCAGCTACAGTCCCTGCTGCTTTGTTTGCCTTTGTCTCACTGGCAGAATTTAAATATCTGATATTATATACCAGTTGGCTTGGATAACATTGTACCTGCATCTCATTTGAGAACTGTGAAAAGTGCCATTGGTGTGTAAAAGTGTTTTTCTAGCCCCTTAAACACACACAGTCTGTATCAATTTGTACCTCCAGTTTGCCTCCTTAAGACCTAGTAACATTTCAGAGAAAATGCCAGTATGGTTGTGTTCTGAGTAAAATTACTGCTGAAAGCTTATAAAAAAATGCACATCCAAATGAGGCAAATTCTAGGTGCTGGACAGAAGAACTTGTCAAAAATTAAGAGTCAGACTAGGTAATGTTTCCATGAACATTTGCCACTAGGGGTGTCACAATTCTCCAACTCCACAATTTGATATTAATTTTGATTTTAAGGTCACAATTAGATTTTGTTGATGTCAACATGTTTTTTCTATCTTGCACTGATGGATATGCTATTGTTAAACAATTCAGTTTTGATTCATAAATATCATTGATATCAGTAACAGTCGGTAAACTACGCTTTGTTGTCTTTGAAGTGTTGTTGTTGTTGTTTTTTTCTTTCATTTGTACACATGCCAGATGTCGCAAGCAGGCAGGGGTGGTGAGGAAAAAAATAGTGGGAGAGTTGGGAATCTGCCTTTTGATTCAGTTCTTGAAATTGAAACTCATTTAGTTGGCTTTCTGATTTAGTATTGTAATTTTAATGCCCATATTTATTGCTATACCACGATGTGATGTTTTAGGCGAAAGCCCTTCTTCAGGCATCGAGCGGCATGCGCCTGATGGAAATGTTCCTGAATGTAGCTGCATGCGTCAATATTGAAAATCACTAGGTCCATCTCAACTCAAGCAATGACTGGAGTCTGAAAGAGTCTGTCTTTGGGTTCGTTTCGACATAATTAGATCTGCAGTGATATATATCAAATAGCTGATTGACAGAAAATTAATAGGCAACAAGTTTTCTATTGATTGAGTCATTTGTAGTAAATTTTCTAAGGACAAAATGAGAAAAAAAAGAAAAAATTTCCAGCTTCGCAAATGTGAATATTTGTTGGTTTCTAAGACTGTGAACTGAATATCTGTTGGTTGAATAAAACAAGGCATTTAAAGATGTCACCTTGCACTCTGGGAAACTAGTTCAGATAGATATTTTTCAACATTTTCTGACATTTTATAGACTATTTTCATGGACTAAACGATTCGTTCCTACTTGAGAAATTAATAGGCATATTAATCAATAGTTTAGTATCAGTACAGTTAACTGTAAGGTAAAGAGAGACCCTCCTGTCAAAATTTAAGCACATCTATGAATAGAAAAAAGACTCATCCTGCCCTTATTTCTCTCCACAAGATCAACCTGCGAAACTTTTCTAAAATGTTTTTAGTGTGTACCAAAAGGGCTTTGGCAGCAAAATTATTTAGATAATTATTAAAATCTTTTAACTTTAAGGTTTTGGTTGAATTTTTCCGTTGTCCATTATTTCCTGGAGGCATAAATTGCTCTACGGAAGCAGACATTTGCTGGCTAAATGGATGCACGGGTGGGTGACAGAGAGAGAGAGAGATAGCAACAATTGAATTTGTAGGTTAATAGCATCCTCATTGACAACATAACTTGCTCATCATGCCCCATTTCAGGCTGCAGTCAGAGCCAAACAGCGCTGCTGTGCTAAAACCAGAATGTAAGTACTGCGATGAATGAGCTCAGCTCAAAACACCAGAAGATTGGCAACTGGCACTATTAGAGCTTTTAGCGCCCAATTTATCCTCTGCCCACTGATGCAATAATCCCTGATGTAAAGCATCAGTTTGTGTGTGGTAGCTCTGCAGTGTTTGGCTCGGTGCAGCGCTGAAATATCTCTGTAAGCAGAGGCAGACGTGCTGGATTATTCCAGGGTCAGGACCATGGGATTAGGTCCAGGGATTATCACAGCTCAGTCAGGGAGACAACAGCCTTGTTGGCCTCTGGGATTATACAAAAGACTGACAGTCAGCCGGTCAGTCCGACCACCCAGCCTCCGTCATGCTTTCTCCAAGTAACCACGCGCTCATCCCCATATCGGTCCTAAGTGCTGATTCAGTGTCACTGCAGGAATTTAAATGTGACTCTAATTCTGTTTCGGCTATGCTCCCTGTGATGAATGTGTCAAATGTTAGTTTGGTGTAATACATTTTTAAGTTGAAGTTGAAGAGATACGGATGAAGAGCTGCATGATATGGTTGAATTCAATGTAACAATAACACATTATTGATAGTTTATCACCCATTTCTAATTTTTTGTAATATCTCATTTCTATGGCTGGACAATAAATTGATATTATGATATGAGAGGGCTGCACCTGAGGATTATTTTCATTGTCGGTTAATTTGTAAATCATTTTGTCAGTTTAATAAATTAGTTATTTGGTCCATAAAATGTTTTTAAAAATTGTAAAAATGTTTATAAGGGTTTCCCAAAGCACAAGCTGATGTCATCAAATGTCTTCTTTTGTGTGCAACTCAAAGATATTTAGTTTACTGTCATAGACGACTAAAGAAAGCAGAAAATATTCACATTTGAGAAACTGAAATAAGAGAATTTGGACATTTTTTCTTAAAAAGACTCAAAAACATTAAATGATTATTAATGTAGTTGCTGATTAATTTTCCTCAGACCCAGTTTGTACAATGAAAATATGATCTGAACATATCAACATGGTGTTATTCCGCTGGTAGTCACCTAATGACAGTATTGAATTATTGCCAAATCCAATTTAAAATTGTCAGGAAATACTCCAGAATCAGTGTGCTATCCTGTGTCCATATTCATTCTGCAAAAGAATTTTCATAAGAACAAGTTTTAGTAAATAAATGATATATTTTCTCAGCTGTTTAAACACAAGAATGTTAAATGTTAATGTTACATGTCTTCTGTTTGCTTTTCTAGGACCACACTGTGCGAATGAGTGATTGATGCCAACTTCGCTTCTTCAGGTAAACAGAATTTAACACGCTCAGGTTCACATTATACGAGTATTTTTTTTATTTTATTTTAGATTTAAGAGTATTAACCTTCCAAAAATGAACATGTGGGATTAGAATAGAAGATTTTAAAAAATACACCGGATTATCCAACACAGAAACCCAGAGTCTCTTGATCTTAATGAAAAAGTCATTGGGTTGACTAACTGTTATCATTGATTTCAATGAGATTATAGGCTCTTTTTGATTAATACCCTCTTCCTCTTGTCCCTTTTGTTGTGTGTCCTCTTCATGTAGGGCAGAATGGGTGTGTGTCCCCTGCTCCTGCTGCTTGGTCTAGCCCTCGGGGCCTCAGCCCAGGATCTTGTCCCCATCACAAGTATGAGTCATGTCCAAATGTATCAGATTCCTTCACTTATTCACCTTCTGCAGTTAAAAGACTCACATTGAAAAATTCCACAATACTGAAAAATGTCTTCTTCTTCTTCTTCTTCTTCTTCTTTCTAGGTCCTCCAAATATCACTGCCAAACCCACAGACCCCCCTGTCGCACCCTCCCTCAACTTTACAGTTGCACCCACACAAGCCCCCACAGGCCCACCCACGACGCTTGCACCCCCAGTCATCCCAGTGACGACAATAACAACAACAACAACCACAACCACAAGCCCAGCTGGCGAGGATGAAGTACAGCTGACGGGTCCCAACGCCAGTGGGCGGGTGTTACCAGTCCCCCCACCTCCAGCTCCAACCGATGCCCCTCAGGCACCACCGAGCACCGAGCCTCCTCCTCCCCCTCCCACCCCAGCGGAGGGAGAGAACGGGACCACAGCTTTCATTCCAGACACCCCAACTCCAGAGAATTACAGTGATGACTATGTATTCAACCCAGAGATGGAGACCACTACAGAGCCTGGGATGGACTTCACGTCAGACAGCACTCCACATGGTGAGTGTTGGTGCATATTCAGGGCACCGTTTATCTGTTGATTGAGTGTGAGAATACATCATCTGTATCCATCCTCAAACACCATCATCCCCAGAGTTAGAGAGCAAGGACAAGTGTATAAACCAGACAAATGCGAACAACAAGTTACAGTCCACTAACGTCAACAAACAACCGGCCCCCACCACAACACAAGCTGAACGTGATGATGGAGAATTGCGGTCAGTCTCATGTATGTAGCATCACATTTTAGGCCGATGGACAGGAGGCTCACTCGCACATATGGAGTGCGAACATGCACATGAATATGAGCAACAGGATGCTGACTCCAGTTCACTTAACAGCTCCAGTGTCATTAATAAATAACATATCTGAAGTCCACATAGTACCTTAAACCCCCTTACATCGCAATGGGGAGCTCTACCAGTGTCACACATCATAGATTTGAAGTGGCCAATCATGATGTCTTGAAAGTGGGAGATTGTGAATTCAAGGGAGCCTGCTGGATGGTTTCTCACTTGCATTTAGCCAAAGTCTGGGATTAGACTAATTGTTGTTCAGTTTTTTCTACAGTTTAATCCTGGGGATAAAATGCCTTGTTTAAGAATTAAATGTCACATTGAGTCATGTATTTTAAATAATTCAAACACACACCTACGAGCTTTGTTACATCTTCTTATATCATAATCAAAATACTGCCCATCTCTGATTTAAGCCTATTACAGTCACGTCACTGTTCCACAGTCATACAGAGACGAGTCATAGAAGACTCAGAGATGTCAGGTGCTCCACCAGCAGTAGCCTCAACAGACCAGAATGGCATTAAACAACAAGAGAAGGTGTGACTCATCTTGAATGGAAATACGCCTACTTACCATGTCACTCTTGTGTATCTGTGCAGAAAACCTACAGCTGAATATGAGACATGACCATTTACACATGCAGTTGTTCAGAGTCATGCAGAGAGGTGTGGGAAATCATCCAGACACTGTTCAGAGCCAGTGTTGTACCCAGATATTTGCAGATTGCACCATGAT
>JAJHUR010093675.1:0-30479 GCA_027495735.1 Lutjanus campechanus | reverse complement strand
TGAGCTAAACTTGAAACTTCTTTTTCCCCATATTTGCATCCTCAGTCTGTTGTGTTTCTAACGTCCTCGGCCTCCCCGCTCTTCTCTCTCTCTGTCTCTTCAGCTGAATATATCTGGAATGTTCAAGAACTTGGACCTGCAGCTGCTCCAGCCCATGTCCCTGACCCTGATGCACTCCAGCACGCCGCTGGCCAACGACTCCACCATCAGCCTGGATCCCATGGAGATCTCCGCCTTCAAGCTCAAACTGCGCTAAGAGCTGTGTGGAACTAAAAAGAGGCAATAAAAAAACCCCACAAGACTCCTTGGACCAAGAACCAAGCCCTACTCAGGGCCACAGACTGGCAACAGAGGGGTGTGGGTCTCTCTGTTTTGTTAAGCAGAACTACAAACACTACAGCTCGGAGAGGAAGGGTCCACTGTAACAGGACTGACTGCACAGCAGGGGGCAGGCGATAGCTGTTACTGTGGACGAAACCCGGGTGAACTCGCAGCTGTTCCAAAACAAAGACTGCCAGGACCACTCATCAGACACAGCCGGGTACCTGTTTGTCTCTGTAATCGAAAACAAGATCTCATTCAGTCCTGCTTTGTAAGAACTCGTCTTTTTCTATCTTTGTTCCATCCTGGACTGAACTACTGAATGTAAATATCCCAAAATGACAAGGGCGCGGGGTGGTGGGGAGGCCTGGGACTTGTGCCACATCAGAGTGCAATTTTCAAAGCTTTATTTGGTGTATGGGTTTTTCTTTTTTTTAAAAAAATGTACGCAGTGAAGACGACACACATCACAGCGTTTTTTGTTTTTCTACCTGTCAATGTAATTTTGTTTGATTTTTTTCCGACAGACTCGAATGCAGCACAGAGAATGTGTCGTTTCTTCATCTCACACTCGCAAGGAGACCCAAAGCTGCGGCTCTTTTAAAGCTATGTCTGAGTCCAAGAGTCACACGTCGGTCACTATGCGATAAAAATGTGATCATTAATCATATCAGACGACTGTTTACCTTCTGTTCGCTGTTTCTGCTTGTAGATAGTCTGAAGACTTTTCTTTTCCCTCCCTGTGCTTCCTCTCTGCTGATGAGAAAACTGTGGAAGGTGTCTGAACGCCCCTGTCCGTCATTCCTGTGCTCGTACTTCACTGCTGAGAGGGTGGTGTTGTTTACCATGCTGTATGCAGTACAGAAGACTAAAGACTATACCTCATATATACCATATGGCAGATATATCGGTATGAGTGTGTGTGTGTGTCTGTTAATGTGAGTACTTGAAGGTTTTTTTTGGGTGTATTGAGGTTACAGTGTGTACTATCAGGGACCATTCTTAGTACTGTTAGGTGTCATCAGTCCATCGGTTTGGGTGTCCGTGTTGAGCAGTGGGTCATATCATTGCAGGATGATGGGAGCCTCCCATTGAAGACTGATCTTAAAGGGGTAATTCACCCAAATTACAAAGGTAGACACATTTACTCCTCTAGCTGCAGACAGATTTGTTTTGTAGATGTCAGTTGAGAGCTGCTACTAATAATTGTTTTCATTAGTGATCAGCTGTCTATAAAATGTCAGAAAATCACCTATTTTGTACAAACAGCAATCCAAAACCCAGAGTTATTAAAGACTTTTCAAGTATTTAAAGTGGAAAAGTAGCACAGTACTCATTTGAGAAATGATACCTGACGACTGATGAAATGTTTTTGAAAATTGTTCGCGATTTAAAATTCTTTCGATTGTTTGAGCACTTTATCTGTCTCTGTGATTTCTGCCACCACCCCAAAACAATGAAGCTGAACAGAATTTAATTTTGGTGCTCAATGCGTTCAAATGTTTCATGACAGCAACCTTTCTTTCCTGAAAATGTGTCTCTGTCACTGTGGATCATCCGCAGCCCTCACTGTGAAGAGATTTCACAAACTAAGAAAGAACCAATTCCAAACTGTATACTAACACGAAGCAGGTTTTGAATGTGTAGTGTGTGTTCACAGTGAAAAACTGGTAAAATTAAATGTACAAAAAACAGACAGTATACATACTAAAGAAATACTTGATTTTTGAGCATGCTGTTGTATTTTTGCACGACAATATACAGGATTAACTGTGAAATGGGGGTAAAACAGTTCCAGGAACACCCCAGAAACACAAAAGAAAACTTGAATTTTGCTGTCAGTTTGCTATAGGGCTACACAATTGATCAAAATCGCAACACCCAAATCACAGAAATGTCAATTTTTTTTGATAAAAGAAAAATTTGTGACAAAACAGCATTCTAATGAAGTGCTGCAGAGATGTCCTGGCCTGAGAAAAGGTTTGTTTGTCACAACCATGATTTTAATTGTTTTTTTTTGTTTTTTTTGTAAAAATGAAAATTCTGATTCAAAAATGATCATTCCCATTAATTGTGAATCATATCACAATTGCAATATCCGTCAAAATAACTGCAATATAATTATTATTATTTTTAGCATATCGTTGTCAGTGTTATTGTCAGTTACACGTCACGCAAAACTCTTAAGTTTGCCCCTGGAGGATGCACACATTGCATCGTTTCTTGCTTATATAAAATTGTAAAGTATGTTGATTTCTTGTGTGCTATTGACAAAACCTGTACTACTACTAAGATAAGAATATAGTGTGATCAACAAAAAATGTAGTATGGAACTGGGACCAAGCAATAATGTGTGTGAGAGCTGTAGCTTTTTATAGGTATTTTTTGAGTAAAAATCCAGTGGTGGTAGAAATCTGAGAGAGGGATTTCTTATAAAACCAAAACTGTCTGCATGCCAAGATACCACTAAGTAATAAGTGACTGAGACTTAAGTAAAAAATATATTTTTGTAATTTGGGTGAACTGATCCTTTAAGAAGAAGTTATATCAAACCATTCACAGAAAGAAGAAAATAAGTTTCTTCAAATGAGCTGCAGTTTTTTAATATTTAAGCTCCTCAGTGCTTCTTATCCTGAGGCAGTCTGGAGGCGCTCAGCCTTTTTCCGGTGCGTATCCGCTTCCACAGTGACTGTGGAGGATGTTGTCATCTGTGTCCAAAGCTGAGGCCGGACATCTCGCAGCCCCACAGGTGTCACACTTTGTACTGTGCTGCCACCATCTCCCCCTGCCCCACTGTGTCCCATCACTTTAACCGGTCATCTTCATTTTCCGCAGGAGGTCTGCAGCTGCTTTGTTGCTCTCCTCCTCTGGCCTGATGTCTGTTCGGCCATCCTTCAACACACTCTGCCTCCTCGCTGCAGACTCCCGCCCCCTCCAGCTGTGATTAACATTTCTGTAAGACCAGGCTTCACCGCATCTCGAATTTTGCACTTTTCCCCTGTCGTCTTTATAACCTTGTCATAACCTTCTCTTCCTGCTGTTTCGGTGTTGGCGTCTGAGTCTCTGTATAAATGTCTTTTTTTTCTTTTTTAAAATGTGATCTGTGTTGTAGTGCTGTTTTTTTTTTGTTTGTTCAGAGGTAATATATGAAGGCAAGGCCTCGTCTGTATTTGTTTATTCATGATGGATTAAAGCTGCAGTAGAACAGAAGAGATGGGGAGTGAATAAAGAACAAAATTCAAAGATTGTTTTAAAAAGTTTCACTTTATCTGAAACGCTTTTGATTTCTTCAGTCTCTTTGAAGCACTCATGAATCTACTGTTTTTATGTCTTAGTGCTTAACTAATTCTCTATCAGTAGGGGGCAACATTGAGTCAGTGCAGTAGTAGTAGCAGTCCATCCCTACAGATGCTGTCAGTCTCAGATAAGTGTTAGATATCAGCCCTTTTAGACTGTCCAACGCTTCATTTCTCACTGGTTGGCTGTCAGAGACTCAACCTGACATTAAAGTGAGAGCAGCTCGCACTTCAGATCGTATGTTATTAACAGCAGCATGTTTTCAGCCGTGTTTACTCCTGTGTGAGACGAAGGTGTTGACGGTATATTTGACAGCGCTGCGCAGGAGTTGAACATGAAAAGAAATGTCTCTTTGTTCACGCTACATAAAAATGGATCAGGGACACAAGAAGAAGAAAGAAAGTGTAGCGGCAGCAGGGACGCCAGAGGCCTGAGTGATCACTGCACAGGAGAGAGGAAGTGGCTGTGTGTCTGTGTGTGTGCATGTCAGGTGGGGTGGGGTGATGATGACTGTGGAGGCACCCTGGGGACACTGAGCCTCTACATTTTACTCCCAACGGCCATGTGTAATTCTAAACGTTCCTGTGTTGGAAGGGAGGCAGAAGTGACACTTTTATTTTTCCAGATTAAAGGAAGAGTTGACCTGCAAATCAAAATACATATTGTTCCTTCATACCCGTAGTGCTATTTATCCATATTGATCGTCTTGGTGTGAGTTGCAGAGTTTTGGAGATATCAGCCAGAGAGATGTCTTCCAGAAATCATGACCTGCATACTAAAGATAACCCACAGACCTTTGTGAGCAGTTTCTTTATAGTAGAAAGTTCCAGTAGCATAGACAGACTACCACTGACAGAAAGTAGCTAATGAAACCGCTCACAGCAAGATTTGTGGAATATCTTGAGTAAGCGCGTCATGATTTTTTTTGGAAAGAGACAGTGCTGTTGAGTTTTTCCCAATATACTTTTTTTTTTGCACTTTGAGCACCAAAAGCAGAATGTCATCTAGCAGAAATGGAAAGTACTTTGTTAATGCACTTGTGTAGATTTTTCAGGTATCAGTGCTTCACTTGAGACTTGGTGACTTTCTCACCACTTTTTACTTGACACAAATGTTCGTACTTTCTATTCCTTACATTTTCAAAACAGGCTTATTAATTTAGTAATACATTTGAGGAGGATTATTTATTTTTTGCATCATTTCACACTACCTTCCCAACATCAACACTGAATTTAACCTGCAGTTGAAAATGGAACAATAACATGAAAAAGATGATTTCTTGGTGTATCATCAGTGCATATCACATATAACAGATGTAGCAAGATATAAAAGACTTAACAAAATATGTAACAAAGCTAAAAATGACAAAATGGAAAACATGTCACAAGACAAGATGAAAAATGATGTAACAAGATAAAAACGACATAATGCAACAAAAAGGTGTTAATAAGATGAAAAACAACGCGAGACTAAACGAGATAAAAATGACATTGAACAAGACATGAAAGATATGACCAGATGAAATACTTTGTTACAAGATGAAAAATGACGTAACAATACGAAAACAATGTAAAAAAACATGGCGAAACAGAGAGGGAGACTCAATCATGAAGACAAGGTGAAGTTTAGTTAGCTTCGCACAGACAGCCAGTAGAAATGTCCTACAGAGGGCAACTTTTTATTTTTATACTTGAAGTTAATTTCAGAGCCTGCACTGTTTTTTTTTACTTGATTAAAAAAGTAGAATCAATTCTTCTATACTATTACCAGTATTTTTTTTTCACAACAGTATCTGTACTTGTACTTCAGTAAAGAATGTGTGTAATTTTGCCACCTCTGCCTTCCAGTCCCATCATATTAGAGAGAAAGCCGACATCTCTACAGACACTATCAACAAAATGCAGCAAAACTCACACCAAAACAATCTAGATGGATAAACAGCAGTACAGGCTGGAGGAAAAATATCTATTTTTTGATTTTGGGGTGACCTGTCGCTTTAAGCACAAACAGACGATGTTTGACCAACTGGAATAATGACAGTGGAACCTCAGTGTCCAATTGATCTCCATGTGAAATCGGCTAACGGGGAGCTGATTTGTTGTTTTAATTAATCTAATATTTCTTGTTGCCAAGCCTAGTTAGCGGGCAGCATTGTACAGAACATGACAGCTAATTAATACGAGCTAAAGGCCACAGAGAAGAAAAAAGGCACACAAACTCATCACAGCTCACATGAAGGTGTGAATGAGGAGATAAAAGGCTTTCAAACTCATCCACTTTTTTTTTGACTACATGAGCCTTTTCACACACACCTTTGCTTTCACACGTACAGATTTATAATGCAAACCATGATGCATCCGAGGGGCACTGAAATGTGCAGCGAGTTCTCCCGGCAGATCTAATTATGGGCCACAGAATGAATGTACCTTCACCCATGAACCCAGTTACCTGCCTCTGTAGATGGTGTTACAGAGAAAAGCTGCTAATGAACAAAGCAGCTACCGGCGGGCATTGTTTTCCCGCATGCATACAAACCTTTTCCATTTATATTAATTTAAACTTTAAGGGGCCGCCATATTGCAGCTCGAGAAAAACAGTTTCTTGAAGGCTTTTTTTGGCAGCACGCTCGCTCGCTGCAACTGGATCGTAGGGAGAAGACAGAATGCTGGCACCCTGTTAAAAGCTAAACGCCCAGAGTGAACACACTTGCAACAATGATATACGGCCATGAAGAAGTAATGAGCCATCTGTTCTCTTGGGTGGTGTTTGTGTGTCAGGGGATGCGTTTAAGATGCGTAAAACCCTAAAGGTTTTCAAATCTGGCAGTAAAGACATGAACAGTCTATATATGCAACAGCCAAAGTTGTTTTATTCCAGCATGAAACTGATCTCCACAATATTGACATCCATTGTCAGTTAAATAAAAAACCATATAAAACAAACATAGAAAAGAGACAAGATCTCTTCATTTGTCACCATTCTGGCCTTTAGATCCAAAGGCTTTGATTCAACTTGTGTAGCGGCAAGTTTTCAGTGTTGAAAATAAAGCAGGGCTTTCAATGTATGATGCTCACAATAGAAAGGGAAAGAGGTTTACAACTGATGAAGACGTTCTGGGAGAGAAGCCCCCAAAATCAATATACGCTCTGTAGGGAAAATGAAGAGAAAAATGATCTTATTTCTTACCAGCAGCCAACCAACTAGAAAAATGTTGTAAAGGTCAGCCAAGCAGCTTTGGGCTAAGTGTTTTTTTTTTATTTCACTCAAAATCAGCATTACTTTTCTAAAAAGTCAATGAGATTTTGTGACTGATACATCTGATATGTCTGTGCTGCTGCGGTGGCAATTCCCACTGTGCCTTGATTGAAAACAGAGCATCCTCCACAGTTTCCTGCTTATCAAACAGCCTGCAGGATGTTTTATTACGGCATCCCAGCGCGCTGCAGAAAGCTTCAATTTAAAGTTTTCTTACTATTAATGAACAGCATGTCGGCTTCACGACCCCTGGCCCCCAATCTGCCTGCAATCTGATAAAATACAACAACGGCAATTTATTATGACTCTGCCTGAGCTGATGTACCAGATGCTTGTGTTGGTGACAAATCAGATGCCAAAAGGGACACGCAGTTTACTCTTCACAGAGAGTGAAAACAGTTGTATAATATCTTCTTTAGTTCTGGAGGAGCTTGGACAAGTCTGAAAAATAACCCCAAAGAGGACATCAGGGTTATTTTGAGCTCTGAGTGGTTACTAGGCTTTGAAACTACATGTTTTTCCCCAGCAACTGGCAGAGTGGAGCTTTAAAGACATGGGCAATTACCAGGCAGGGGGGCTGTAATGACTGGTGCTATAGGAAATGTAGGACTGAATGTTTTAAGAGCTTGACCTACAGAGTGTTTGCACCTATGTCCAGTTTGGTAAGTGAATTAGATGCATAGCCTTGTTGGAGGTACTAGGATGTAAACAACAGAAGGAATTTGAGCCAATTTTAGGAAGATTCAACCACGGAGAAGTTTAGGAAAACATGTGAGAAGCAGCGAAAACTTACAGGGAAGGACTTGGTCTGCAGGAAAGGGTGCGATATTTTGAGAAACTGAGGTTAATACGGTAGCTGATGAAGATCCTTACGAGCTATATGAACATATGAATATTCCAATATCCCTCTTCAACCAATTTATTAAAGAAGTCAGTTTATGAGAAGCTAGTTAGTGATTCTTACAAATTGATGGAAATTGATTTGAACAACAAAAATCAGGAGCAGTTGTGAGTTCAGATGTGCTGTTTATGTTTAGTACCTCTAACATGGCTGACCTGTGGACTGATGACGTGTGGTGAAAACACTCTATAGTTGGGACCAAGACTCCGGATATGTCAACTTCTGCTGCTTTGATTTTTTACTCATTCTGTCTATTCTAAGTCGTCCCCCAACTTTAAGGGAGAGAAATACAAAAATCTGAAATAACCCTCTGAGAATTAGACAGAATGAGGTCAAGCAGGTCATTAAAGTAAAATAAGCAGTTGCATAACACCTTAAATTGGTGATGAAGAGTCAAATGCATAATGAATACATCTGACATCAAAATATTAATCAAATAAGATAAATTAACAAATGTAAATTGATACCTGATTGACTCCTTAAAGGGATAGTTCAGATTTTTTGGAGTAGGATTGTATGAGGTACTTACCCATACTCAGTGTATTACCTGCATTAAATGCGTGTTGGCAGGCCCCCAATTTGGAGGAGCAGGTAGGGACTATGGACAGGGTCAGCAACAAAAGGTATTTTAGCCACTTAAAAAGGTCCAAATTAAAAAATCAATATCAGTTTAAGTGTATGCTATATTTAGAATATTTTCTCAGCTTTACTTTGCCATCAGACAGCCTTTTCTAACGGGAAACTGCCATTAAATAAGCCAGATATCGCTCTCTCCAAACCAACCAGGCTCCTTTGGCAAAAAGAGTAATATTACCTCACAAAACATGGGAGTTGCTGTTGTGTTACTGTGTTACTTTGGATGTGTTGATCCAAACATTTTAAAACACTGAAGTCACACAAAAACAAACAAACTAACAGATTGAAGCAGCGGTGGTTAAGTGGCTTTGGAGAGAGAGTGATATTTGGTTTATATGATGCTGGTTTTTCTGAAAAAGCTGTCTGACCACAATCATCTCCTGTAGGTAATACACTGACTATGGATGAGTACCTCATACAACCCCATTTCAAATAATCTGAACTATCCCTTTAATGCATCAGGACGGGGTGCCGATGGGACAGTAAGGCCTGCGTTTTGTGTGATTCTCCTTCATGTATCTGTTTCGTACAGTCAGATCTAAGTGCTGATGCGGCTTCAGCTAAATCGAGCTCTGTGTCTTGATAAAAGCTGTCCTCTCACTGTGACTGTCCACTTCCTCGCTGTCTGATTCAGACTGGTAGGCAATCATGTCCTCGTCCCCCCACACAGTGGGGATACCCTTGTAGCATATTCGTGCCTTCCTCTCCCGTCCTTGGCTGAAGCCAAAACCAAAGCCCACCCTCACCCCCCTTGTCTCTGAATACACAGAGGGCAGTTTGGTCCTCCAGCCCGAAGAGGCGCCACCTGAGCGCACTTGCAGCAAGAGGAAGACCCCGACGAAGGCAGCCAGGATGAAGGCACAGCTGAGCACGGCGATGACCACAGGCAGCTGATTGGACGGAGCTACACTAAGCCCCGGAGGTTCTTCACCTTCTCCGCTGTCGTCCACTGCTGCCGGAGTCTCCCCCTCCGGCTGGGCTCCGTCACCCTGGAGTCCCCCTGCAAGTGGGGATTTACGCTGGACCTGATTCTGGTGCAGGCAGGATGTGAGGACCAGGTGGCTGTGAGGCGGGCAGGACAGGCAGTCTGCAGGCCCTGTGCCAGAGCAGGTAAGGCAAGCGGGGTTGCAGGGCAGGCAGGCCTGGACCGAGGACAGGTCCACCCAGTTCTCCAGGGAAAGGTTGAGGAGCTGCTGCCCCGAGGTGAAGCCCGGTGGACACAACTTCACACAACCCTGGAGGAAGAGGGAGAAGCCGGGGCTGCACTCTGGATGGAACGTGGGAGATGAAAGCAAACAGTGAGTGAAGTCTCATGTGATCTATTAAAATATGACATCCTTAAATAGCTGGTCCCATAATGTCTTCACACTTTCTTTGGACATTAACCGGACAGAACTACTGTGGATATAAATTAAGGCTCCAACAAGCATTTTTTTTTTCATCATCATTATTTCTTTCGTTATCTGCTGATTATTTTCTCGATTCATCAGTTGGTCTGTAAAAGGTCAGAAAACAGTGAAAAATGGCACAATTTCCCCGAGTCCAAAGTGGTGTCTCCTAATTACATTTCTTTGGCAGAAATAGTCCAAACTCCCTTACGTCAGTGTAAGACAAGGAAAACCAGCAAATGCTCAGTTGCTTGAAAAATAACTCAAAGGATCAATCCATTATCACAGTAGTTGCCAATTAATTATCTTTTATTTGACTAATGAATTAATCGACTAATCAGTTCAGCTCTTAAAAGTTCTTGTTAAATGAATTATAGGGAAACAGACAGTTGGGCACAGTCTTTAAGCAGGTGTTGATTTCCAAAGGAATTTCTATGAGAACTTTCCACGAGGTTCAGTGAGAAAGATTTATGGGGATTTATTGGCAGTATATGACGGAAACTGATTCATTCATGTATAATCACCTGGAAATTAGAATTGTTGTGTTTTTGTTAATGAGCTATTTATATCTACAGATGGCACAAGTCCTCTTAGATGAAATTTGCCATGTTTGCACCACCATGTTTCTACAGTAGCCCAGAATGGACAAACCAAACACTGGCTCTAGATGCAGCCTTTTGCAAATTTCGCAGCCAACGTTGGTTCTCGCTTGGAACAATCGTCAAGCTCACTGGTGTGGGGCTTTTCCATTGTCACTTTTGCCGTGCTCGTTTGCATTTCCATTAGCACCGTTAACACACTGAGCTGTGCCGAGTTGTGCCCGAGAGGGACCTTCTCCGGAGCGGGGCCAAACCATGCCCAACCCACCTCTACCCCCTTTCTCACCCTCAAACAAGTGTGTGTTGCAAGACTCAAGTCGTGCGTACAGGAGAGCAGAGTGTTTTCCCTGCTGTGCTGGGATTTGCATCTTGTGCCAAGTCAGGCCCAGTCAAGCCAAGCAAGCTTGTGTTTTGAAAAGTAGTTCTAGATGCCACTAAATCCTACACACTGTTCCTTTAATGGCTGGAAAATTCATTCATTTAAAATCATATCAATATTATTTTATTTTATTTTTTTTATTATTTTGGCCTTTTGTGCCTTTATTCATAGTGACAGCTGAAGAGTAGACAGGAAAGAGGGCAGAGAGAGAGGGGATGACACGCAGCAAAGGGCCGAGGGCGGGAGTCGAACCAGCGGCCGCTGCAGAGGACTACAGCCTCAATACATGGGACGGACGCTCTACCCACTGAGCTAAACGTCCGCCCCAATATTATTTTATTTGTTAGAAATCTTATTCTTTATATCTGCTGAATTGTATTCTTGCCTGTAATTTACAACCACCCAGAAGGAAAAACGTCTCCATTTTTGTATTTTCAACTGATCTCCTAACTGAAAGATGGTGATTTTGTTGAGAGAAGTTGTACCAATTGAACATTGTGTCTTTTCTCTCTATAATTATCACCAAATTACAGTCTTTCCAGGAGCCTTCCAGTTCAATTTTAGCGAGTTATTAGGGAAGTGGGGCTCTGTAAAATAAAGCATAACCAGCAACTATTGAAATGTAGATTTTAACTAAATTATGGAGAAGTCTGGAATGATTAACAAGAAACCGTCTGAATGCTTGGAAGCAGAACGAAGCTTCCGACCTCATCTGCCTTTCAATGAGGGAGTCATCCTCCTCAACAGTTGTTGACAACGTAGCACCTCTTGCACTGACGCAGTCTTAATCTCCCCTGCTGCTTCTCCATACGTCCCACACTCTGATTTAAACTAATATGACATATGGCAATGCACATATTCAGAGTGCGCTCGTAAACAGATGCACGGGAGGCTTGTAAATGGCCAATCTGTATTCACAACATTCGCTTTTCACAAGTTGAAATACACAACACAGTCTGACCAAAAGCCTGTTTTGTAACAATGACCGTGTGCCAGTGCTAATACAAATGAGCCCATTCAATTTAAGTGGCTCCTGCTCAGAGTTTGTGTGTTGGCGGAAGCCTCAATGGTCTCACCGATGCAGATCTGCTGGGCATCAAAGGTCTTGCAGCTGTTGTTGGACGGGTGAGGGAAGTCAGATGATGAGGGGTTGACAACACTGGGTCCAGTGCCCCACAGGATGAGGGTGAACTGATTCAGCACACCTGAGGGAGAAGGACAGAGAAAGGAGAGGTTATAAAGATGTGGAAGAGAATATCAATGTAACACTTCAGAGAGGGAACAGTGTGAACTGGCTGAGGAGAGGATATGGGGGTGGAAGAAACGCGAAGAAGTGATGTGAGTGGACCAAACAAAACACTGGAGGAGGATCAACAGCAGCAGAGGATATAGACGCGTTGCTATCTCATTTCCCGGGCTGCTCAGAGTAAACAAAGCCACAGGAAAGCTCTAGGACTTAGCGAGTTAACTGTTCTGGACAATATGCTGCCGTCTGCCTTTTCAAAGAAAACCCAGCCAGATAGCTGTGACAAAAAAAACCAAAACATTTTCAAGATACTAAAGTTGATAATCAAAAGGTTGTCGACAACTTTCTTGCACAACAACATTTCTCAGCTCAGCAGCTGGAAGGGTTTAATCCGGATGTGTTTCTGAGAGCTGCTCCCGCTGGTACCCAAAGACGGGAATCATTAGAGAGGGACAGAAGAGAAGAAGAACTGAGGAGAGGCTATTTAGAGAAGCATGAAATATATGCAAGAGGACTTGAGTTGATGAGGGGGCAGTTAATGATGGCACGACTGTGGGTTTGATGTGATGTGACCAGTCTGAACAATTAATGATGATGAGTGGGGTTACCATAGTCACGACCATTAGCTGCCATGTTCTCTATTTCCAGGGTCCATTCCCCTTGAGGATCCTCGTCCCACGAGTGGGTGGTCATAAAGGCCCAGTCGTTGAATCCCTCTGAGGAGAAGTCATTGGGCCTGATAGAAAAGAGGGGAGAGAAAGGTGTATGTGTTATTTTTTCTTGTTTTTGTCTTAATTTATTTATTCTTCAAATTTATTTTTATGCCTCCATGCTGGAGGCAGGTGTGGCCGGGGGCAATTATATTTTTGGTTTGTCTGTCTGTCCCATTCTAGTGAACACGATATCTCGCCTTGAGGGAATTTCTCCAAATTTGCCACAAATATCCACTTGGACTCAAGGATGAACTGATTACATTTTGGTGGTCAAAGGTTAAAGGTCATGATGATGATGATGATGATTTTTGGCCATAACTTAAGAATTCAAATGATAATTATGACAAAATTACACACAAATATCTGAAAAGATAAATTGATGAGGTGATTACATTTTATATTCAAAAGGTCAAAAGGTCAAAAGGTCAAATGTTAAACCCTTATTATTTTTTTCTTGGAAAACAAAACAGCTGTGATTTCACAGATCCAACAATGACAGAAACAGGGACAAAATACACAAGGACAAAGAAAGTTAAGCAAGAAAAAAACAAAAAAAACAAAACAAAACGACAAAAAACAGAGCTAAAAAAACAAAGAAAAAAACATACAAACAAAAAACAAGTAGTGTGACACAGTTTGACATGGTACATATATAAACCAAAACAAACTAGGATAAAATAGTAATTATAAGCAATTACTGTGATTTAAATATATAAGTATTTTAGAGATCTAAGTATTTTAGAGAGTCTGATGATAATTATAACAATAATAATAATTGAAAAAGAGCAATACATAGGTGATATATAAACATAAATAATACATGAGTAAATAAATGGTCTGTAATTGATATTTAGAGGAGTCAACCTTTGTAGTTGAAGGGTCCTGGCAGAGCTTGAGGGCTGTTTATTCCATAGTTGAAGTATGAGGGGGTTAGGGCCACTGGAGTGTTATTTTTTTCTTTGCTAGAAAGCAGAAAGTCTGTTTTTTCCCAGAGAGTATACTTGTGGGAGTATCTGTGCATGAGTAAAATTGAGGTGCACACACACAAGCACACTGTGTTTGTCTGTGTGTGTGTGTGTGTGTGTGTGTGTGTGTGTGTGTGTATGCGCGTGCATGAAAGAGACACAGACAAACTGAGATTTATATTATGGTGTGTGTGGTGGTGTATTTTACTGTGTACCTGGGGAACAGCAGGGTGGAACGTGTGCCCAGTGGGCTGATGAGATGAATGGCCAATTTTCCTCTCTGGTTGTGGGAGAGAGTGAGGCGAGCCTGAACGTGTTCCAGAGAGCTGACATACTCCGGTCGTCCCCAGCAGGCATCCACGCTCTTGCTGAACACTAGCTTGTTCCCGATGTCTCTGCAGGTTTGACAAGTGGAGGGGAGAGTGGTTAATGTTGTGTGGCTGCAGAAAACGGACACAGACAATAGCGCCGTGCTGCAAATCTACGCAAGCGTCCCGGCTCCGAGCAGAATGCGGTGACATCTATCAGGCTGAGCTGGGTGACAGAACACCAAGTGCTCATAATGAGACTAAAACTCACTGTAGTTTACACACAAACACTCACAAACACACCTTGGTTCTGTGAGCATGGTGTGAACACACTGATGCTGAGGCCCCACTGTGGTCCAGTTCTGTGCCAAAGCCACCATAGCACCTGCATCCAGGAGCCCATAACCGTATGAATGACTCACTGTGGAGAAAAAAAAAAAAGATGGAGGGATAACAAGAGTGGCAGGTTGGTGGGTGGTGGTGGTGAGACAACATCACAGAGGGAGAAATTACAGTCAGTCACAAAGCCACTCTTTGCAGTAATACTAATGTGTGTTTGTTTCTCAGTCCTGAGCCCACAATCATAAATACAGCTCCATCAAAAATACTGACTTTTACTGTGTTCAGGAACATGAAGTCCAACTCAAATTTAGTCATCCCTTTTCTTTTGAAGTTATAAGTAATGCAAACGTTATGGATGTAACAATATATTGAATATCAGGAATAAAAAATGTCTCTATACCATATCAAACTGTGACAAAATCTAACATACTGATCGCTTGTTTTGCAATTGTGCATACATAATTCAAACATTCACTGGCAGACAATTCATGCCATTTTTTGTACATGCTTAGGTCATGGCTGGCTACTTTCATTTTATTTTATTTCATTAGAGAAGGTAAGCAGAAACACTTCAAGTTAAAATGAAAAACAAGAAAAGATAAGAAAAAACATTGTAGACGTCAAATGTATTATTTATTAAAGTACATTTTCAAGACATATTTTTTTTCTTGGTTTTAATGTTGCAATAAAGTATCATGGACTTTTTATCATCGTATAATTGTACCTTAGGGTTTTGGTATCCTTACATCCCTAGTAAACATCTTTTTTTTAAAATGTATTGTCAATCCTTTTTGTTATTTAAAGAAAGAAAAAAGGTCTTGGGAGAAATATGAGAAATGCTCCTCTTTGGCTGAGCTGTCTGGAGGGGTGTGTCATGTTTGATGGACAGTAGCTGGCAGACTCAGCCCTGACAGAAACACTGTCAGATCTTTCATTTTAAAAAAACAGATATATTATTTAAACAATTTCTTTGTTTGTTTGTTTTTTGTCTGTCTGTCTTTGTTTCTTGACTTTGCCAGTACTTGCTTTTCTTTGTTCTCTTTTGCCTCTCAGCAAGAAGGTCAAGGGATTGAATCCTGGTCCCAACATGGCCTTTCCCCACCATCAAAAACATGCATACTAGGTCTGTTTTAGCTGCGTACTAGTCCTGATACCAGGACGGGTTAAATGCAGAGAATAATTAGAGTGCATACCTGTTCTCTGTAAGACTGTATGATCACAATAAAGCTGGCTTTTACTTTTTTACCTTTGCCTTCATTGTTATGCATTTAAATATCAAGGCAAACTGTAGTTGAAAACCTACTTGGCAATAAACCTAATTGTGATTCTGAACAAGAGACCAAGTAAACAAACTTACGCTGTAGCTTACAAGCCACTGGCCGACAGCGTGTTATTAGGAGTTGACCATACCAGCATCTAAACAAACCACACTGATATTAGCAGGCAAGTTTACATGCTGTTAAATGTGCTGCAGCTGAGAAACTAATCAATTAGGTTATCTGGCCTGGAAAATTATATCAGCAGTGCAGTTTTCCCCAGTGAAGGTTTGTTTGCTACCCAGGGACATGACGTGTGTTTGTGTTTGTAAGTTAGATGAAAAGGAGGCTTAAGAGGGAAAAAAAAATTAGTTGTTGATCATAGGCTGTGGCTCTTAAGTTGTGCAGCAGGCTCCTGTTTGGCTGGTAGTCAGTGCGACTGTGTGCCTATGATAGTATGCTGACGTTACCAGAGATAGCTTAGAAAGGGGACGACGCACTTTAGAGTCATTTCATGTCACAAAGGTTTCCCACAGCCCCCCAGGAGACTCCAAGCAGGTCCTGAGTCTATTCAAATCAATGAGAGAAGTGAACATGAGCACAGGTTATGGCCAGTTCTTTTGCTATTTATTCACTGAAGTAAATACTGGATCCATTTTTCACGAGCCACATATAATCTGAACATTATATGGAGTGAAACTAAGTCCAATGACTCTGATTTATGAAGCAAAAATATACAAACAAGATTTTGCTGATGTTATCATGCTGATCGTTATTTTAACTAAAACTCAACTTGTATCCTTTTTATTAGTTGCTGCTCTTATAGCTGCTCTGCTACTGTTAATGAATAATCAATTGTGGTGTGGGGACGAGTACACAGAAAACTAATGGTATTTTGACAAATTACTGCAAAAATTAAATGTAAGATGATAAAAAATTCTCCCTTGTGGTTTCTGTTATCTTCTCAAAGGAGAACACAAGACAAAAGTTTTTTTTTTTTTTTTTTTTAAATGTATGGTGTAGCAGATAAGAGACATACAACTGAATTAGAGACTTACAAGTGGAATTTCAATAAGTTTTTAAGTATTTAACCAAAGCTGTATGAACTACTTACATGTGGTTGTGATGTTCCTACTTTGCATTCTCCCAGAGCTTCCCAGTTTCCCTACTGATAATCCTACTAGCAACTGGACTGGAGACAAAAGCTAATCAGAAATTATTAAAATAATTAAGCCCAATTTTTTTGGCTGAAACTGTGGCACACTGTATCACTTTGGGAGATTGTAGGCAAACCTGAGAGCTCACAGAGACATGTTGAGAGAGCAAGTCCCTAAGGATTTGGGAGTGCACTGAGCAGGGAGCTTGAAACTGAGTGAGAGAGGTTATTACTGTGTGCTTATGTGCAGAGGAGCATGCACGCAAATAAATTTACTGTGCACAGAATTGATTTTTGTTTGCTTAAATTAAATTAGTCTCTGCATGATAATGAACTCTCTACCAAATATTATTTATGTGCTTACAAAAAAATATTTCCATGCTCAAAATGTCTCACTGTCTGCTGAGGATAGAGGGACAAATATAACGCCACATAATACCATCTGTGCTTCATCAGGACTAGCCAGTTTCTACCTCTGCGTCCCACTCCGTTGGTCCTCCAGTCAACGGCGCTGAGGCGTCCGGGCTGTGACGTTCTCACTACCAGGTGCTGCATGTCCCTCCAGGTCAGGTTCATGCTGTGCAGACAAAGGAAGGAAAGCAAAGTAAACACCATTGACTTTCTGTCATGTAATAGCTGAAGGTACTACTTTCTACATTATGCACAATAGGAGAAAAGCCAGGTTTCGCTGACCTAAACTGTATGACAATAGAGCAGAGGAAATGTGAGGAGCTATAGGGTATGGAAAAGGTCAGAAGTCTGTAGACACACCTGAAATGTGATCCCGCTGAGGATATACAGTGAGGACAGCCATACATATATGAAATATTATACTGAGACACAGAGGAAGGCCTGGGGGATATGTCAGTCAACTATAATAAAGGTGTGGGCTCACATTATGGTTTTAACACCAGCGCAAAACACCAGTATTAAAGGTACATCATAACCTATTGTTCTGAAAGGTCAGGGAACACAGTAAAACTGTGGATACAATACCGTGGAGGGCTGTGTCTAGACCACTCTGTAATGATAGCTTCTAATGAGGTCTGGGATTGGGGGATGGGGGTCACATTCCACACAGTAGAAGCCCAATAAAGGAGTTTTTTTTTAATATAGATTTATTAAGAGGCACAGCAGAAAGGCATTCAGAGGAGAAGCCTTTGAGTCACCAGTGAGGAAAACATTGCTCTGTGGGTTAGGATAATCAAACCATGAATCATACTGGTTGCTGAGTGCAACACCACAGTCGACAGAAATAGAAACACAGAATTGCACTGTGGCGCATCACCTCCACATCAGCATTCACATCTCACATCCTCTCATGTGTTATTAATGGACAAGATCCCCCATCCACTCAATGTCACCTCAGCCGAGCGCGAAGGGGAAAATAATAAAATAATAAAACACCAGAAAGCCGAAACACTCTGCCTATTAAATGATTCCATCTCTGTGAATTCCAGTGTGGTCCAAGTCTGATAAACTAGCTACCCTGTTATTACTGCTGCCTCTCCCTGACAAATACTGACTCTAGTTTGGTGTTGAAAGTGAGAGATAGTCCATCGTGTAAACCTTCGCTGTCAGTCAGTGGGCCTCCTTTATGATATCAGAGATGACAGTGCTGAGGTAATCCTGGGACTCTGGGGATGTACACCTGAACTAAAACCAGGCTGTGAGGCAATACTGAATGTGACACCTGTCAGCTAATTGCTAATGTTGAAATGAAGAGAAATTATGCGTGATTGGAGGACTGCTGCATGATAAGAGGACTTAACACATGCAAGATATGACTCAAGATATGAACATAATGTAGAACACATTAGAGCTTCTGACAGAAACTTGGATTCTGACACCTGGAGTCCTGCGCGAGCGATAATGAGAGGCATTCTCATCTTCTCAAATCTTCACTACCAGCCCTACAGGTATTCTGATGTCTGTGTGGGCTGCAGCTGCTGATTTGTCTTGCTAATTAACTGATTATCAAAAGCTTAATTTGCTGAGGAGAGAATTTCTGGGCTGGGATTTAGGCCAGCGCCGACTCCCCGACACACATGCACACTTGCAGACGCGACTGCACACACACAAACACCTACACTCTTAGAAATAAAGACTCCAAAAGAGTTTTTCCTGAAGGGCGGAGGTTCTGTCAGAACCATTTGATTCTGAAGAACCCTTTTTGTGAAGAAAGGGTTTGTCGAGGGTTCTTTGTACAACTAAAGGTTCTGTTAAGAACTCTTTTTCATCCAAAGAACTGTTTTGTGAAAGTTCTGGTTAGCACCCTTAAAAGGTGGGAAGATTCCGGATGGAAACCCAGAGAGAGCTCTGGGTGGAGCCATTTACACCATACTAACTCTTTCAAAAGCTTCCCACTGGAACCTAAAAGGGTTCTCATATGGGGAAAAGCCAAAAAAGCCATTTTGGTTCTAGTTATAACCTTCATTTCGAAGAGTGTGCCACAAGTAGAGCATAAAGAATGAAAATTACTATGAATAAAATTTTTTAAAAAGTTAATTTTCTTGATTTTTTACTTTAAAAGTGTAGTGGTTACAAAAATAGCTCTGTGGTTATAGCAGGAGGCTATGTCGTTCTCACTCACTTGGCCTCCAGAGCCAGAGCGATTATCCCAGCAGCCAGTGGGGCAGATGCGGACGTGCCCGTGTGAGAGTCTGTGCATTTTTGCCTCAGGTCTGTGGTCACCTTGGAGACAGGAGAAGAGAGAGAAATACACAGACATACAGAGGAGAAACACAGTTAATATGACACGTTGAGGTTCCCACTTCAGTGTGAGTGAAGTTCATGGTGAGAGAGGTTGAGAGGTAGACTGGGGAGGGCCAGGGACAATGGGAGGTCTGCCTGCAGCGATAGGAGATGAGGAGAAGGATGGGGAGAGAATTTGCGGGTAGGTTCAGTCTCAGGTCTGTGGATCCCTGCCAAAGGGTCACAGTCAGGGCAGTGAATGTCAGCCAAATCAGTGCAGCCAGGTCGTGCGGTGGTGGTGAGACAAAGTATGTTAGCACTCCAGGTATACCTCCGCTCTCTGTCTGTGCCACTGCCAGAAAGCTAATGAGGCCTGTCTGGGTCATGATGGGATACGTCAGAAATGACAAGAAGCCAGAGGGCAAGGCGAGCTGTGAAGGTTAGGGACACATTCTTGGTTTGCGACTTTTGGCCTGACAGATTGTGGCACTAATGACCATTATCTGCAGAAAGATGTGTGAGAAGAGTAAACAAAGGGACGGCAGGTGTCTGCGGGGAGCAACTGTTAGATCTCAGACATGGATAAAATAACACTTAGATTTCATTAATTATTTTTTGATTTTACAGGGTGATTTAATGCTAAAACAATGTATTGGTTTATCATTTAACAAATGTTATCAATTAAGTAATTTATTGACAATTTTTTTTTAAATGTTTGCTGGTTCCAGCTATTTTCTGCTTGTCTTGGTTTTCTGTCATTCTAAATGTATGTAATGTAATTTTGGACTGTTGGTTGGACAAAACAAACGATCTGACGACATCACCTGGGAATATTTTCACTATATTCTGACATTTTAGAATAAGACTAAGTGCATTCAGCAAAGGACAGGTCCATTATTTTTGCTTTTTGAGGTTTTTACATCATTCTTTAGCTTCTCAGTAGTGTTCCTTGTGAATTCAAATCCAAACATTCAGATTTTGGTCAAAGTATGTATGTTTTAGCATCAAAATGCTATTTTCCTAAGCCCCCTGCATGATAAAATTGCTACATATAAACCCCCTAGGCTGAGGAAGAGCCTAACCTACATCACTGCTTTATTTAAATGACTCAGTGGGAGCTTCCATTTGAAGGCAGATGGAATCATGGTGTCACCCTTAAAGTGAAAAAAATAAGCTTTTCCGAGTCCCACCCCATTGTTCTCTGTGCTCCAATAACAGTTGAGGAGGCTTGGCACCTTGGTCATCTTTCTCCTTTTCCTGTAAAAGCAACATGTATAGTTGCCTTTTAAATTAGCTAATGTTAGAGAAATGCTAGCTAACTGGTGAGCTAATGATTGATGCAGACTATCTGCCCAGCAACAGTTTTTAATCATCTTCAAAATGTGGGTTTCTTTTCAACATCCCAGCCTAGCACATAACATATCAAGGTACAGGAAAAGGAGAAAATTGACCAAGGTACCAAGTCTCCTCAACTGTTATTGGAGCACAGAGTGAAAAGGGGCAGAATTAAGGAAGGGTCAATTGGGTTATTAATGAATAATGGAAATAGTAGTTACTTGCAGTCCTACACTGGCTATGTTTGTACTTTTGCAGTGAAGTTATACAGTGAAACTATTTTCATTTCTAAATACCCAGTACCACATGAGATGTAAGGCAAACAAATCTGTCCACTAAATCATCTAGGTTTTGAATCCATGTTGGATTTGTTGAAAAGCCTCTTCTTCTTGTAATTTGACAGTCTAGACACAAATAATGGACCAAACAAGTGACCATAAATACTAGTTTTATATAAAAGAAAACTGTGTAAACTCTGATACCAATACAATAAATGACAGCTTCTGACTGCTAAATCAACAATACAAAGCAACTGCTGAGGTACTTTTTCAAATGACTTCAATTTCATCCATCTGATGAGTTATGTTTGCTTGCCTGCAGCACGCCTCTGGTGTATTTGGGAGGGAATGGCAGATTTATGGTTGTTTTATGTTATTCTGTGTCCCTGAGGCAAGTCTTTCTTCAGCCGACAAGCAGCTTGAAGGAGGCATGTGGCATTTTTCAGTGTTTGTTAGCTTTGCTCACTGTATGTTACACATCAGTCACTCTGATTTTGACAGTTTGATACCTATTTTTGATTTGAGACAGATAAAATTAATGTGTGTTTGCACTCCAAACGGGTTCATTTTGGATATACCTGCACCAACTTTGGACTGACTGATAAGGCAGATGCAAGGTATGAGATGTACGGTTATTTCTGCAAAGCTGACATTTATAGTGCGCTACAGATTTGAAGTGTAAACAAACTACACAAAATCTGAGATGTTCAAAGTGTGAGTGTGTGTGTGTACAGTATGAACACCCACTATCTGTTTCTCCCCCGGGTTTCCAGAGCTGAAGGTGGTAGCGAGGGTGGAAGAGCAGGGCTCGCTGTACCACGGCACGTTGCCGGACTGCGTGGTGCTGCTGATGGACAGGGTGTAGATGCTGTTGGTGTAGCCATCACAGTTACAGCTGTCCTGCTCCCGACCGCCATTCCCTGATGCCCACACAAAGATGGAGCCCAGTTTGCCACGTCCCTGTGGTATGGAAACATATATACCCTCATATAGATGCAATCCACAAACACACACAGAATAGGTTAAAGGAATAGTTTGGATTATTTGAAGTGGGGTAGTGTGACCGATAGTCAGCCCCGCTAAAAACTCAGTATCAGTTGTAATATGCTATATTTAGAATATTTTCACCACATTAGCTTGCCACAAGACAGCCTTTTCTGACAGAAAAACACTGTTATATAATCCAAATATCACTCTCTCAAAACCAACCAGACTCCATGGGTGAAATTACTCCTTTTATCTTGCAGAACATGGTAGAGTCTGGTCTCTGGCTGCCTCAGCCAGTTAATTTGTGGAGGACAGGATAGTTCAGATTCACCAAAGTCACACAATAAAACATAACAAACCTTTTTTTAATGGCTAAAATACAGGGTTCCATATCAAGGTTAATTTTCAAACTTTTCCAGCACCTTACAGCTGTGGTAAATTACATATTTATCTATAAAATTATTATTACTCCTCTTAATCACATTAAATCAGATGTTAATGTGGTATAACCAACAAAAAATATGTTTAGCGTTGTGAAGGAAGGGTGACAAATTAAAAGAAAAAAACAGCAAAGTTTCATGTTTCAAAATATGCCAGATTTTGCATCCTATACAACCTGATTGACCAACTTATTTTATTTCACAATTTAATAATTTATTATGAAATTAATGCAGTTTCAAGCACCTCATTCAACATCCAAGCACTTTCTAAACCTTGACAACACTACATTAAAATTCAAGTGTTTTCAAGAATTTCCAGCAGCTGTACAAACCCTGAAATACATTCTCCTGTTGAGCCAGTCTACAGCAGTTCATTGCTTAGGTTCCAACACTGGGACTTCTCTCTGATTCTCCAAAGTGGGGGTGTGCTGACCACCATATATTGTATGCAATATACTGACAATGTATAGCTGCCTTATATAACTCCACTTCAAATAATTCAAACTATCCCTTTAAGAGAAAGACACTAATAAGAGCTGGTTGAAGTGTGAAAAATTGCCTTTGACAAAGGCGTTTGTTTCACTGCTTAAACGCCTTGTCACTTAAGTACTTTCTTTCAAAAACAGTGAACCGCTGTAGGCACAACCGTTATTAATACATCATAATGTCAGGCAACTTATTGCGGCAGAACATCGGATAACAAACAGAAGAAATGTAATTACAACATCTACTCAGGCTGAATATAGTTTAGGGGCCTGATAAATGACAATATGATGTCTGGCAGTGAGATTATACAGTATGCTCCTAAAATACACACACAATGAGATGTGCTTTTAGTCCAGTTGGAAATCCTGGGTTGGTTTATGACTAAGATTATTATTATTATTATTATTTTCAAGTAACAAACCAAGGCCATCATAATGATTAGACTGTCCCTTTTGTTCCTAAATACACAAATACTTTCTCCAGCCAATTAGGCTGGAACTCTTTACCGGCTGGAATGCTCCAGCTTCCATCAGGAGTTGTAGGCAAGTTTTGCACATTTTCTCAATTTTAATCTCCCTGCACTGGTAACCTATAGCCTTCACAATCGATTTTTAAGTTTTACTGCTTATTTCTAAGGCACGGTTTGGTCTGGCCCCTTCCTACACTGCTGACCTTCTTTCTCTCAACACATAGCTGATAGTAGCCTGAGGTCTGCTGACCAGTTGTTGCTGACTGTCCCTGTGGGCCAGGCTGGAGACAGAGGGCAGCCGAGCATCTGCAGTCAGGGTTCTGCAGCTCTGAAAGCCTCTGGGTGGAGGACAACCTCAGTGTCCTTTTGCTAAAGTCTTACAGACATGTTTTTAAAATTGTCTTTTAATTAGTTTCACTTTTGCTGTCATGTTTTATTATGCTGTTCTTGTTGTAAAAATCTATATTTAGCAAGCATATTTTTCTTCTTTGTTGGAGCTTGTTATCTCTCTGTCTTTATGTGGAGGCAAATTATTATATTTATTCTTCTGTGAAGCACATTGTCAGTGTTTTTTGAAAAGTGGCAAATAAACAAAGGTTATTACCATAATTTACTCACAACTCACATTTCTATTCAGGGTGAATCACACACTGCCATTCAAAAGTTAATTAAACAATTAAAAGCAAAATCTTCCATCAAAGTGTGAAAGCAGAAACTGAGACACAGTGACATTCAGAATAAAACTGAAGGAAACTTTTCTTCTTCCACCTACAGTTTGAACCAAGTGGGCGGATAAAATATTCATTTTGGAGAACAAAACAAGAGGCTAAGAAATACATATGATGAAGGAAACAGATAAAAGAAAGTGGAGGGACTTCTTACAGTACATCCCACCTACAGAGAGCAGAAACAATGAAACAAGCAAGAAATTAATACGGTGAGAGAAAACAGATGTATATAATTTCTTCTTTTACCCTCTTGTTCATCCACAGATACACAAAACTACAAAAAATAAGAAACAGAAACATAAAAACTTGCTGTTGTCAGTCAGTGAGCGTTTGATGGGAAAAAGCTGCAGGAATGTTTTGCTACTCGTGTTGTTACAGATTGTGATTGTCTGTCTGTTCTGCTCTCTGCCTGCTTGAGTCTGGCCTGCCTGTTAAAGAAATAAAAGTCCTGTCACAGCATCAGTTTCAGTATTTTGGCTTGACAGTCCCGACAAATATAGAGATACTGGAATCCATGCTTCCTTATCACCGTTGTTGCAACACTGTTTTGTCTGTCGCAGTTAATCAAATATTAAGTGTAGAAAGGGACCTCAATTTGACCTAAACAGAGACTTTAAATTAGCTGGTTTTAAATGATTATCAGTTTAATTTTCTTAATGGATTCTCACATCTCCATGTCACAATGACCTCTGTTCAGAAGCAGGGGAAAAATATCCTACCACTGTTTGTGCACTCTTAGAAATCAAAGTGCTAACTAGAACCATACGGGGTTCTTCAGCTTGTCCCAATGGGAGAACCCTTTTTGGTTCCTGCAAGAACAATTTTCCACCCAGAATTCCCTAAGAGGTTCTACAGAGAACCCTTCTATGGTGTAACCGTTCCACTGAGAAACTTAGAGCCCTCTCTGGGGGTTGTTGCCATAACCTTTTCACTTTGTAGCGTAATGAGTGCTAACAAGAATGTAGAACCCACCCAGGGGGAACTAAAGTATGTTTTATAAAGGTTTCACCTATAGGCACCGTCTACGGGGGGTGATTGGGTTTTATGCCCCCACAAAGTTTAAGTTGGGGGTGTAGCGACCCCCCCAGTCTTGAGACAAAGCAGCAAAAAATGCAGTTGTAAAAATGCCATAGACAAATAAATTTAACTGCCATTGGAAAGGATCACAAATTAAGTCATAACATATGCTATAATGTTAGAATTTAATTTTCATGCGGGGTAGTGTGTGTTTTGTTGCTCTTAAGCGTTATCAGCCAAGCGCTTTAATTAACTAGTTAACAGGCACAAAGCACCATGAATTCAAACACCTCTGATCATTAAAGCAATTCATATAGTAACTTGTGACTCTACCATCCAAAATTAGATACACAACAAGATGTGTACCACCAGCCTTGTGTGGAAATGCTTCAAAAAACGATGAAGATACAAATTGTGCGCTGTGTTTCAGGGATAAAATGTGCTGGACTGAGGTCTGCTGCAACATTTGGAATCTCAAGCAAAGTGAAAGCCCAAAGTGTGGAGGAATACTGGACTCATACTTTATCCAAAATACTGCTGGGTGAAATACTACAGCATCTGATGGATTTACCTTCAGCAGTTGACTGCGGGAAAAAGCGCCACTAACTGAAGACAGACGGCAAAAATCTCCCGAGGAATCAATCTGAAGCTTCACACCGAGTGAGTGAGAGCTTTTTTTGAGTTTTGCTTCTTAACTTTGAGTGATCATTAAGTTTATTAAGCTTACTGTGTTGAACTTAGTGGTGTGCACGGTGCGAGCCCTCTGCTGTGCTCAGCAGCAGACTCTGAACGTGAACAGAGTGTGGAATCTGTCTCAGCTCAATATTATGACTTTGAAGAAACTAAATTACTTATTTTAATGAATTTTATTAGTTTAGAACATTATGAATTGTAAAATATATAACTTCCATGAGGCTGTTCAGTCAGACGGTGACAGACTGCACCGAAGGTCATGCTGCTGCACAGCTTATATCATGTTCATTATAATGTTGATTAATACTGAAATGGTGTTCTTCTGCCTCAATAATTATTAATACCACCAGATAATACACTGAAGCGGTCAGGCTTGGAACCCACATACATCGGGAACACCCAGTCTTACAAAGAACACTTGACAAACCCTTTCTTCAGACAAAAGGTTCTTCAAAAGCAAATGGTTCTGGGTAGAACCTACAGGAACAATCCTTTTGAAACCCTTATTTCTAAGAGTGTATGATACCTCTATTTCTATTTTCTTATAATTTCTCTATGCTTAATATTTTTCTACACTTGGGAGCATCTGTAATGTGACTAATTTCACCCCAGGGATCAATAAAGTATTGCTGATTCTGATTCTGATACTGATACTGTGTGAAACGTACTGTATCCTAACATTAAGAGTCTTGAAGCTACAGCTAATACTCCTAAACCTTCCAGCCCAATTTACGACCTGATTCTGCCTTTGCTGCAGGTTACAGAGGCCACGAGATAACACTTTCAGTGCCAGAGGTTATCTCACTGCCAGGAGAACACACGCTGATCCAGAAAGGTCCTGTTGTGCTGCTGTCAGGCATTTTTCTCTCACTAACACTCCGTGATATGCGGAGCAGCATTTCACATTTCAGGACGTGACACATGAATCACTCTTTTGCAAAGAAAATTTGCAGTTTCATTCATTTATACGCTAATTACTGTGGTCTTTGAATCTAACCATTGTTCTGCATCAGGGCCGGCTGCTCCATTTCTATTTTCTCCCATCTCACATTTATCATTTAGCTGCTCCACTAACGCCTTTTGATGTAGCTTGCTGACACATGAGAAATGATGACATTAGCCTTAGATATTGTGTCATACTCTTTAATGTCTTACTCTATCCAACCTTAAAGGACTAGTCAGAGGGCAATTACCACACTCACCTTGAGTTTATTCTTTTCTACAGTACATCTCAGTGACATATTCTCCGTTCAGTATTTATATAGTATGGTTGTATATTTGGAAAAATGTTCAGATCTCTGATTTCCAGCAGCTTGCTGGCATGACAGAAACTGATCCATATGGTGCTTAAACAGAACAGTTCAATGTTTTGGGAAATATGCTTACGGTAGTCATCTCCTTGCCGAGAGTTAGATGAGAGGACTGATACCACTCTCATGTCTCATGTATGAAGCTAGAGCCAGAAGCTGGTTATCTTAGCTTAGCATGAAGACTGGAAACAGAAGAACAGCTAGCTTGGCTCTGTTCAAATGTTCAAAGGTAACAAAATCCATCTGCCACCACCTCTAAAGTTCATCATGTCTGTTTTCTCATGAGTTGTATTTCCCTCTACCTTAATCTGAGCCCAAACCTATCATTAACCCCAACCAGCTAACTCTGTGATGCCTGATCACAATATGCTATGCTATGCTCTAACCTCAGCAGCAGTGGGCAGCTGTATGAGAAACACTGTTTGAAAGAGAAACTGACTTTAAAAGTAGTAAAGAAATAGTCTGGAACATAATCCCTGTAAAATGGCTAAATGTTGATTTTACAATTTAGTTTTCATACGAATTAAGCAAAGCCAAGAAATAACTTCACGCTTCCTAAATCCTGTTCCTTTGTGCTTCAATACAAGGTTGAGCAAGCTTGGTACCCAGCAGAACCTTGGTCAACTTTCTAATCTAATCTGCATCAATAGTTTGCTAGCTAGTTACATCAGACAGCTAGTGTTAGCAAAACACCAGGTAACTATTGATGTAGATTAGTTAGCTAGCATTCTGCTAACATTAGCTAATTTAAAATGTGACTATAAATGTCACTCTACTCTAACCTAGCCTAACCAAACCTACCCTACACAACCCTACCTTTCCCTTCGTAACATCCATGTTGTGTCCACATTATCACTTACTGTAAAAGCTCATGAACACACTGAAGTCAGAAGCATGACTTCCAAAGTCATGAAATGGGACGATCTGAAGGGCATGTGAATGCAGTTAAAGTTAACTGCATGCTGGCTTCAGCGTCATTTACATGCAGATATGAGAGTAGTATTGATCTCAGCAAGAAAAGGACAAACTTGTGTCAAACCTTGAAAGAGTTGATGTGAGTTTAATAGTGATGCTAGAAGTGAGAAATGGGGTAGATGTTAGTCGATTAAAAGTCCAAGCTCATGCTCTGACTGACCTTGGTGATTCCCTCGAGAAAAGCCTCCTTCGCCAGCTTGGCAGGGCCGTCCAGTGACTTGCCATCGTCTTCGGGGCCCCAGCTGGCACTATAAATGTGGATGTGCTGAGGGTTGAGGCTAAGAGAGTGCGCCTCCACCACGTCTGTCACCTCCCCATCCAACATACGAACTCCTGTAAATAAAAAATGATCACAAGATTAGGTTACCAAACTAAAGATGTGAAAAGCGGTGAAGAAAGAGTGACAGACTGGCAGATGGAAAAGAGATAGTGAGAATTTTAGTTTCAGATGGTGGAGAGGTGACAAAACCAGAGGGAAGAAAACCCAGCCTGAGATGACAAGAAGAGAAAACCTGTCATAGTGAGACTGAAAGAAATGTTGGACGGCACATTCCCATTTTATGTTCTGCCACAAACAAAACAAACAAAACATAAAAACGAGAGAAACAAAAGACTTCATAAGAGAAGCCAAAGACTTCACAGAGTTCCAGTTTAATGAGTGAGCGTACAAAGCTTCAGCCACAGATGCTGCTCCAACAGATAGTATGCTACTTTACGGTCACATAAACAAAAACCCCAGCTGGTTATTAAACCGAGAAAGGCCTCACCCTGACCCTGACAAACTCACAAAAAAGGACAAGTAGACAAATCTAACAGACTGCAGGAGTAACAAAACCACACATACACCCTCACACACACAGATATAGATGAGCAGAGAGTTTACAGAGCCTTCAACAGACTGGCGTGTCCACAGGGTAGCACCAAATGTCACCTTTCATCATACCTGAACGCAACCCTGTCTGGGCCTTTGAAGTGAGCAGCCTCAGATCACTCCTCTGAACATTAATGGCTGTAGAGAGGCATGAAATGAACCACCCTCAAATAGGGTCCATTACTGGGAGAGAGGACCCCCGGACCTCAGAGGCAACACTACGACTGACGACGTCCACATTAAGACTTCAATAATCCATTCTAGACAACCTGCCTGGCCCCAGAGGCACAAACACGTGCCAGTAGGGACGGAGCCAAAGCAGTAATTACTCTGTTGGCGTGGGTATTCGGCGTAACGCGTGTTTGAATACTGAGCAGCCTGAAAAAAATAAATGAACTTAACTTGGCTAAACATGTGACATAAAGCACAATGTTTGCTTGCTGATCATTATGCACAGGCTGTACTGCAGCAGTAATGATAATAACTGTCTGTAACAATTCTCATCAACTTCCTGCAGCTCGACAATTCCTTATTAAGACACTGCTGTGCGAGTTCCCTGCAGCTCCTGTGAGTCAGAGGTAGCAGGTAGGGAGGCAGCTATGCATGTGTGTATGTGTTGGGAAAACAGGTACAGTAGGAGGATGGAAACATCAAGAGAGCTAAGTAGGGTCAATTACCGGTTTTAAACACTAATCACTAATCATTGCTCAGCAAGGATACACACATTTTATGCGACTGTGACTGCATTTGTGCACACATGCACTCTCTATTGGTATCTGGGAGCAAATCACAGCTGTTTATAAACAATCCGCTGACCCCCGTGACGTTAACAGATTCACAGAGGAGTAATTCATGAGAGCGGGGCCAATGCATGGATCCGTCGGGAGATGAATAGTAATGAAGACAAAGAAGGAGAGTTATGAGTAACATCTGTGAACGGGACTGCTCGGGGCTCCGCTGAGTCTTGTTGGCTGCAATTGTGTCACTGACAGATTGTTTGGTGACAAAAAGTTACTGAAAGTCTCCTTGGAATAGTTTATCAAATGCGACACATTTTCAGGAGGCAAAATAATAAAACATCCTTTCAGACTTAATTTGTGATCCCAGGTTTAATTTAAACAAACCTCTCTGAATATCTTCTTTCGTAAAGGAGAAATATGTAATATATTTACAGTGCTAAATCATAAAATGACCATGATATGTCATCAGAGGCTAATGAAACATGTTAAGTTGAAACACTGGCTTCTCCAACAACAATGTCAGCATGTTCTCCTTTGAATTTTCCATGCTGGCGTGAAAGTCTGTTCCTATTTGCCTGTTTCACATTTATTCATGTTAGCTTTAGTTTTTGAAATAATGAGCTTAGCTTTGCATTGACAACTAATGCCTAACATACACTACAAGATTCTGAAAAGAGTTTGAAAAGACTTATAA
>JAJHUR010093674.1:0-18678 GCA_027495735.1 Lutjanus campechanus | reverse complement strand
TCATAGTATTTCTATAATATATTTAAGATGAATTCACTATAATTATAAAGACTTATCATAAAAAAAGACATAATTACACGTATATATATATAACATATAACAGTGCTTTGTGCAGCTCTTTCGGTGTCCCCTTCAGGAACTGCTCTTGAGATTTTTTTCTGTTTATTATTAGTGAAATGAAATATCTGCCCTTGTTTCCAACTCTTCTAAATGTACTTGTTCTGATTTGACCTGGATCCAAGCCATGCATAATACCCTTTTCCATTTAAATCTTACAATAATGAATAAAGTAACAGTGTGTACTAATTAATTAAAATGGAAGTATTAAGATTGGAAAGCTATAACAAATTATCCCATTGCATTTCAACAGCGGGTTATTTTTGTGATGGCTAGTGTGACTTCACTCGGGGTGTGCAGGCTCGCTGAGCGGAGGGAGTGACCGTTAATGAATGTAGCTTAGGGGATTAATGAGAAGAAGCAGGGGACGTGTCATGGAGAAGTGTCCTGGCATCATGACGACGACACCGCAGCCCCCGTCCCCGTCTCCACTTACAGTGATTACATGTGAGCCCCTGTCATGTGCTATAAGTGGTTTTATGAAATCGTATTAAATGCCATTGTTTATGCCTCACTTTTCACTTCCTCATTGGTCTTCGGCTGTTTTTTTTGTTGCCTGCCCTCAGCACGCTTCATTTAAGTCTCACTTCAGGTTTCATCATCAAGGCGTTAGCATGTTAAGTCAAATTAACCAATTTTTCCTCGTGCCAGATTTGTAGAACCTTGCATTTTTTAAAATCCTTTTCCTTGTGAATGATTAATTTGTACGGTTCTCTATCGGTAACAACAGCAGAATAACCAGCTTTAGTGAGCCATTCGCTGAAGCAGGTGGATTTACTGCAGCAAAAACTTTCTGTTCCTTTAAGTGCAGAACAATGATGACAAGCTCTGGAGCAGAATGAAAATGAGGACTTACACCAATATTTTTAATGTGTGTTTGAATGTGTGATGAAGTCAAGTCAAATGCATGTAGGAGCCAAATCAAACAAACATTCATATCTTCACTCCGTCACAGACCTATGACTGTTTAATTTTACATCAGTAAATGCTTAAATCAAAATGCACTTTTTATGTTAAATGTCTAAAAGGAATATATGAAAAAACCAAAAGCCTGGTAAAAGTGGTTAAAAAGTAACCATGATTTACACATTTTATATTAATCTTATGAAAATGAAAAAGGTTTTAAATCTTTAGCATTTATCTGATGATGGATAATGTAAAGACTGGAATCTGTTAATTTAACAATAAATGGCTGAAAAGCAATGTACTGTAAAGGTCCAGTGTGTAAGAATTAGGGGGATCTAATGTCAGAAAATGTCAGAAATGGAATATGATATTCATGAGTATGTTTTATTTATGCTATGATCACTTCACCTCACCGCTAGATGCCACTAAATCCCACTGATCCTTTAAAACAGCTATAATCAATTATTTTTATACTATTAATGGATCACATGACTTCTTGTATGCAAAAGGGGTCACTTGTAGTGAAGAGCCAACAGAGAACGATCACTGAACTTTTGTAAGTTCCCTCGGTTCTTTGAAACGGTCAGAAGTTTGTCTTTTTTTCAGTGAAACAGCTGTGAAACAAACTGTATGCTACATGGCCAGCAGCAAACAACCAACAGCTTAGACGGTGAACAAAATGCACCATTTAGCAGCTCAAGTCAAATATTTCACTAAGAGCTAAAAGGAGGGTGAATATTGGACTTGAATGCTAACACTGGTCCTTGTCTGTCTGTAGATGTTTGCGGACAAGATCAACTTATCAACTTAAAGGGTAATGATATGTTTTAGATTTTATGTAGATTTCTCATTACACACAATAAACACTGTCCACATCAGCAAAACAAACATTCACAATCTTAACAACAAAACAACACGAGACAAAAACACAACAGAAGACAAAACAAGACATACAACAACAACACATCTACTCCACATAACCGCAGGCTCAACATCTGTATTATTGTATCTGATCAACTGAAAATATGTTGAGTATAAATAAACATACACGTACTTATAACATGTAGTTGCAGTCCTACTTTTTAGATACATAAATCAAATATGTCTGGTATTTGCTCAGCCAGGTTGCAAAGGACACCAAGTCCACTTACAGACACGTGACACATTTTGACACATGAAACTTTGTTGTGTTTAATTTAATTTGACCACCTTCTGTAGAATTCTATCACAAAACATCATTTTGGTCGTTTACTGCACAATAACATCCTATTTAAGAAGTGAAATAATCACTTGAGTATAAAATTAATTTACCACATCTGCAAGGTGCTGACAAAGCAGGAAAATGCACCTTTAAAAATCTTGTTTGACTTTGGAGAAGGTGGCGGTGCCCTGGTCTGTAACCAGAACCATAACTGATTTAAGAGTCTTGATTATTTACACAATCTTATCACACATATTTTATACGATCAGAGGGCTAGCAGACCTGCAAACCTCTTCTTTTCATCTGCAAATGCTCCTTTTCTACTTTATATTTAGTGGTGTTTACATGTGTGCGTTAAACATTTTTCTCCCACTATCTTCCCTTCTCTGTGTAACATATAGACACATACAGAGCGAAGTGGAGAGGAGGCAAGCAGCACGCCAGACAGACGGACTGCCTCCCCCCACCATGCCTATAATAACCTCCTGGTGTTGGAGCAGACTCTCTGAGAGATATCCTTGAGCCTCACCTCCATCTCTCTAACAGGTCACGCCGAGATCCAGGAGATAGTGAGCTATAGTTAAGGTCCAGATCTGCTATCTGGACTTGAGTGATGGAGGAAACCATGTGGCGACATGTTTATTGTCACCCAGATGGTCCACAATGCAGTGGCTTGGCGAGCCACATCCGTCCCTAATATAATTCATGGGGTGGCACCATTGTGGGGTGACTGATAAGGCCTTCACTTAGCCCTGCACTGGTCACTTGTCTCAAGGAGACTCCAAAGAAACTTCACTCTGTACAAATGGTGGCCAAAATATCTAATCCCACCAAGGGTTGCACTTTAGTGCTAAAACTTGTAGCGAGGTTACACGGCTGAGAAAGGCCATTTATAATAGGAGAATTCTCACTTCACCATTTGGCTCCTTGGAGGAATTCTTATTTAGACAGAAAAAAGCAATTTCTTGTGAGAAAACAGTGCAGGAAATGTAGAGTAGATGAAAGAGACTAGAATAACTCAGCGCGAGCCCACCCAGACTGGGACTCATAGGCAGCCGTGGCTGTCCAAACAAAATTAGGCCTCCAGAGTCTTTCGCCTTGGCATGTCAAAACATTTTGGCACCTTCAACTTAAAGAATTTCACTCTGCAGTTAAAAAAAAAAGCTGAGAAAATGTTATTCTTACAAATTATTAAATTGTGGTGTGTTTGGTGACATTTTGAAGGCAAAGGACGCACATCAAACACACAATTCAGCGGCGGGAGGTTAAATGGAACCAAATGCACCAGTTGTCCCAGAAGAGAACAATGTGGTCACTGATGAGCGAGATCACAGGAGATCAGCTCGGTGTTGCGGTGACTCTTTAAATCTGTTTCCCATCAAACCATTGTGGTTCAGACTCTCCGGAGAAATTTTCCCTGACAAGAAAAATACGTATAACTGCATAAAGATATTTAGAAATCTGTTCGCCATTATCATAGCGTGTTATTACCCCGACATGACTCATAAATGTGCTGTTTCACATTGTTTATAACCACTAAGATTTTCACACAGTTTTCAATACCTTGCAATTTGTTGAATTTCTTTCGGTAACACTATGAGGCCCGTGTCTATAATGCATCATAAACATGATTATACTGTAGGAATGTATTATAACTGTATATTCTAGTTTTAAGCACTCAGAAATATTAAATATATACTTCTTTATTATGGTAATCATAACACACTGTGAGGCACATGCCTATAATGCATTATGAACATTCTTATAAGGTGTTTACTGTTTACATTGCTTATAAACACTCATAATTATTCACAATGCTTTGAAAAAACAATCATAACACATTAAGATGCTCATGTCTATAATGCCTTATAAACACACTTATAATGCCTTATACTGGGCTTATAACAATGTGTGATTATAGAAACATTCATGAATATTCATTATGCTTTATAACAATAATCATAACACATTATGAAGGATTTTATAATGACTTACAAGCACATGTAGTATAATTCTTCATTGCTGGTCACTCACTGACATTTCTGGAAATGATCATAGTGTTGTAACTCTCATACATCATAACCATTTTATAATACATTATAATCATTGTTATAATGCATTATAATGTGATAGTAAGTCACTTTAAGTTGCTTTAAGTAAAGTAATGAAATTCATGAGGTGTAGGCAGACATAATACATTACAAGCTGGTTATGAATCACTATAAGTGGTCATTGTTTGCTTTAGTGTTGAACTTGAAAGTGCATTTTCTTATAATCACATAGAAAAGAAAACCCTACAAATTCACAGTGGAATTATCCTGTCATGTGACTGTTAATAGGTATCTTCAAGTTGACTGTAAGAGTCCTCGAGGTAAACTGTAGGTTCATACTTTGCATACTGTATATAAGGTGCAGGTACTTCAGTACACAGAAAGTCTGCCTGGAGAAATGATTGTTGGCAACAGACACATCCACGTCTGTACCCACCAGGCCCTTCACAGCCATCTCATATATTTCACCTGATAAATATTCACATTCTCCTCGTCTTCCTTTATCACCCCTTCACCCTTTCAGTATCACCTTTTGATTGTTTCCCAGCTATTGCTGCGTTAACAAAACACAAAAATACAACAACAAAACACACCCAGCAAAAAAAATAGAAACACCTGCTCTGATGCAATGCGGTGCAATACAGAAGTCCTGCGATGAATACTTCCCCACTTTAATTGTTTGTGTATTGACTGAACAGGCACAATCTCAGGCTATATTTGTGATGCAGTTTTATTTAACTACTTCATTTTGCGAGTGTTTCTAATGATTTTTCTACTTAATTTGCAGTTGCTGAGGAGCAAAAGGATCTCGTTCAGCTGGGCTGTGTGAGGTCAACAAAGGTCAGTGCGAGGCAGATATGAAAAAAATGCAAATTGTGAAACTTCAGTGGTGGTGTTACCAGGACTTTACACTAGTGTTCATTTGTCAGCATTTTTATTTTTTAATTTAGTCTCAGTCTTCTTCAGTCTCATGTTTTTTTAAATAAAGTTTTAGTCGACTGAAAGTCTGGGCATTTTAGTCACGGTTAACAAAATAAAGTTAATGAAATTACCACATTGTCTTCTATTTATCTCAACAAGCAGGAGAGCTCACCTTTGGCCCTCTGTTCTCATTTTTAATTGAAGAATTCAGCTGCTTTTATTTAAAGTTGACAGTATAGGAAGATGGTAGTGTAATTGAAGTTCAGCTCTTTGAATGACAGAGCTATTTACTATATATACATCACTGTATTCTGAGTGCAAAAGGTGTGGCTTAGAAATTGACATGTAAATAAGTTTAATTAGATCTTTAATTACATTTTTAGATTGTGCCTGAAACGAGCGCGTAAACAAACTAATGAGTAAAAACATTATATGAGAGGTCAGTGTTAGCAAACACGACAAACACAACAGGAAGTGCCGGATTCGGCTGCCCACGTCTTTATATGCAGCGCGAGTGTAAATACAAAGAGCCAGAAGAGACAATACAAATGCATTCACACAAACAAAAAAACTGTGTTCATGCACTAAAAATTCAAAAGGCATTCATAAGTGGACTTCCAATCTACATCAGCAGCCGGGGCTTATTTTTCAGCAAGACCAATAGTTGGAGTTCTGCCTATCGAAGCAGCATCTTTATTCGGATGGAAAATGAATCCTCAAGGAACATGGCCAGGCGCTTTATTGTGTATGCAGTGTGTGGCCAGGTTCAAATTGGCAATCAATTATCCAATTAAGACTGACAGAAATGCACATCAGGAATTCCAGCCCATCAGTCCAAGCTTCTGATTGGAACACGATTAGAGGGACTTAATTAAACCCTAGGTGCTGGGTGTTTAAACATCATTTGTGCGGCGTCGGAGGGCTTGGAAAATATAAATCTGGACTCTGGATTCTCCACACTTATCCCGGTTACAGACCAGGAAAAGACGTGAAAACCCGTAAAAATGTCGCTTTGATTCCATCCCGTATGTGACCGTGCTGTTTATTCAAAGAGGTGCAGGGAGCATGGAATTGTAAAATTAAAATACATGCCCTTGGGAAGATCAGAAGAAAGAGATAAATATTTGTGAAAATTGCACAGTACAATGCAATAACAATAGCGACCATGATATTGTGCCACATTAGTCTTAAAACCATTCCCACGGTTTAGCGGGTTCTGAATAATTCAAGGACATACCATACCATGGAGAGCCGTATAAGTGTGATGTGTAGAATGAAATGCAGCTGAGATTCTTAGGGGTATTTTCTTACTTGGCCAAGCTCTCCTTCTCCTGTGTGGTTGTTTAGTGCCTGTATTGATTTCTGAGCTGTTTCTTCCTCCTATGTCAGACAGTGTGAAATGGAAGGCACTGCATTTTAATATTGGGTTGTGAATTAATCATTTTTCCTGATAGCAAAGCTCAGCTCTGTCCCTGTAGGAGAACACCTTATCACAGCAAATAGGATTCAAAGGGAGAGGAGCAGTATAATCCACAGCTAATTGGATGAAATGGCTGCGCTCTCTCCCTCCTTCCAGGGGCTAGCGTCCATGCAGCCCCCTCCACAGGGATCTCGGAGCCACCGAAGAGGTTATTACAGTTTGTCCTAAGGGAGCATTAATACCTTAGCCCTTGTTCAGACATGCAAATAATCTAATTCAAGGTCTAGCTAATTAACAACTTAGCTACAGTAAAGATAAAGAGGCTCAATAATAAGCCCGAGCTTTTAGTAGGAGGGCAATGTACCACCTACCTCAGATACACCAATGTCACAAAAACAGGAGGCGGACTTAGAAATTAGCAAACAACCTTGTGTTGTAATGAAATAGAGGGCTTTAAGCGAAATGGAGAACAATTAATACGAAAGGCTGATGTGAAACTGGCCACTTAAGGGAATGTATGGAAAGTATTCAACATTTTTAGGAGAGCGGGGGAAGGTCTGTAGAGACTCAACATCATTTGTCATTTATTTTCGCAGCGTCCACCTTCACTTTATTCCGTATTTTAAACATGTCATGTAAAGTCTAGGGAACGGGAAGCATCATTTTGTCGTGTTTGGCATAATTTTTGCAGTAGTTAATTCAGGTTCTGTTGTTTGATTACAATTCCATTGACATATTTTAAATTAAAGTACACAATCTCTGCAAGTCTCACACACTCTGTGAGTTATAAATAGATAAATGTATTGAACCAATCAATAGTGTTATACTGAGGCTATGGGGAAGGCTTTTTGATCGAACAAAAGGGTTAAAAGGAAACATTTAAAGATCTAGGGAGGGCATTGCTTTTTTAAAGACTTAAGGGCTGTCCACACCAAGAACAATAACTGTAACGATGTGAGTATCCACACCAATGAATGATAAAGTTTTTGTAAGCAGCTGCTGCACACTCCAACAGTTTAGGAAAATGGATATGATCTGTTTCTGCTGTATGTTGTGCAGAGAAACAAAAAGAAAACCAGGGGGATGTGGGTTCATGACTTTCAAAGACAAAAGGAGTTTGGAGGATACAAGAGAAAAGTTGCCGTCTTTTCATGGTATCCTGGCGAGGAAATGAGTCTGGAGCAAATAAACTTAGTAGTAATAAGTTGTACACCACAGTAACCTAGACTGTGTGATTAGAGTGGGCCATCTGAGAGGTGTTTCCTAAATCCCTTTTCACTCTGCTCCAATGACAGTTGAACAAACTTGGTACCTCAACTTTCTCCTATGCTATGTGCTAAGCTCATCTTTTCAGAAAATTAAACCATATTTTTGATGGGCAGCCTGTAAAAGCAACATATATTCACATCTTAAAGGCAGAATCTGCAACATTTCCCTAAAGAAAACAATGCATAGACTCATATCACATAAACCCTTTCAATCATCACTTATAACCCACTAGAGGTGTGTGGTAGTGGCTGTAACTACAGAGTCCCTGCCTTATTTTTTCTCATTGTTTTGCTGCGTTTGGGATATTTCACCAACCCGAAACGTTGGTATTTGACGTCCTGCTGCATTTCTGATTGCTCGGATAAAAAATCCTATTGACTCTGCCTTTAAGTCAGCTCATGTTAAATAAAATGTTAAATAAAGACGAGCTGCCCAGCGAGTCGATCATTAGCTAGCCAGTTAGTTAGCATTTTGCTACCATTAGCTAACTTAAGATAAGTCCGTTTTACAAGAAAAGGGGAAAATGACAGAGGTACCAAATTTGCTCAACTGTTATTGGAGCACAAAACAAAAAAGGGGCGGGGCATAAGAATGGCCAATTAATTTACATAAAAGAGGCAGACTACAGTTCAAAACCAGTATTACACAGCATTATTTTGTAGACAAATGTCTCCTCATCTTTGTTAACAACAACAAAATACTCACCACTGATTCTGAGAGTGAGAGTGAGCCTCTCATCTCTTCTTTCACACATCTTTTTTTCTTGATAGCATCTTTATAAACACTGAGTGTTTTATCACACAGAGGTGTGTGTGAGCCTCAGTGACGAGTCTCCACAGTGTTCAACATGATGTCCTGTGAATCTGAATTTATTCTGATTGGCTTTCTATCACTTATCAAATTGCTCTGAAAGTGATCCAAATGATATGAAATGATTAATTGATAAATCAATTTTTTTTTTATTATTTAATTAATTGCCAGCTAGTTTGAGTATTTCTTTTAAAGAAAAAAAAAGACAAAATAAATGTGAATATTTTCTTGTTTCTTTATTCCTCTCTGACAGTAAACTGAATATCTTTGTGTTGTGGACAAAACAAGACATCATGACATCATCTTGGGCTTTAGGAAACACTGATTGACAATTTTCACAATTTTATGACATTTTTAAGCAAACAACTATTAATCGATTGATTGAGAAAGTAATGAACCGATAATTGACAATGAAAATAATTAGTTAGTTGCTTGCAGGCCTACATCACTGTCGTCCTTGTTATTCTTGTGGTTTTGACTCTGCCTTGTACTTGAGTTATGATGATTATAATGATATATTTATGATTATTGTTAAAGTTACCACTCTTGGTGTAGTTTAATCACAATGTTTAGGTCACCTCCCCTCCCCAGTAATTTCCAATTTACAGTCTGTAACAACAGAGAATGAAGTACAGTAAGAAAACACATTTTCTTTAATAATAACTAGTGTAATTTCATGTGCACATATCATCCTTGTTGTTTATTGAACACATGTTGAAGTTGTTTATTAATCCCTGTTGTTAACCCCTCAGATTGACACGCTGACAACATGTTAAGTGATCTGCATGTGATGTTTTCAGTGAGTGATCAGATGGATATGTCAACATTTTTCTGACACTTAGCATGCTTAAGTCTAATAAGAGTTTCTCCTTGAGTGCTCATGCAGCGTACTGTGGGCACTTATTTGAATAGCCTCTGTGGGCTGTTGTCTCATAATAAGCAGCAGAAAAATGGAACATGTTTTAAGGCATCTCTGGCTTTTCCAGGCTAAAATGTTAATCCAGCTTTAGCAAGGTTACATGGTCAAGGTTGCCAAATTACCAACAAGCACTAATCACCCCTGCCTCGGAGCGAGTCTGGCTCAGAAGCAAACACTGTGGAACATTGCTCCCAGCCCCCGCTGAAATGCCTCACCACACACACAACCACACTCTGTGCCTTTCCTGTGTATGAAATTGTGATTTACAACATCAATTTACATCTGCCAATACCAAGTAACTTTTCCTTAAATACATGAAGTTTCTGCTCCGCAGGGTCCACGTTCTCCCTCTGAGGTTCTACACGCTGTGTGCCGCAGACTTAAACAAACACGAGGATCACTGACCTTTAGAAATTACAACATCACCATCAAGAGAGGATCAGCATCAATTAACAGTGAAACATTTCAGACCGGGAAACATGCACATATCTGTTACTTTGTTTAGATTCTTTTTAAATCGAGCATGAAAGATGAATAAAATGTGCTCATCCAGAATAGGATTGACATTTGGAAAATAATAAAATATTCCAACTGATACACTGCTTTCTTTGAGTGGTTAAAGAAAGAGTAACAACATATTACTACCTGCCATATATTCTGAGTTGTGTGTATGTGCCTGTGTGTCTGTGTGTGTGTGTGTGTGCAGCATTAAGTTCTCTTCTCATCCGTGGGATAACCATAAGGAAGGTATTATAATGACCACTTACGTTCTCCCTCTAGCAATGTTCCTAACAACTGATGAGGTTTGTAATTTCTTCAATATGTTGTTAAGTAACAAAAGGAAACAAACCTTGAAACACCTACCTGCTCATTGTTAAAGAACAAGGCTGATCTATATTTCTCTTATTGTCGACAAAATCAACAATGAACTGACCTGATTAATAAACACTGCCTGTAGTCAAAGCCTGGTATGTTATTCCTGTGTGCCACAGAGCACAATTTATCCAAAAAGTAGGAATGCATGGTATTGTTTTTTCCAAATATCCAGTATGACAAGATTTTCTAACTCGTTTTGACCAATTTTCAATTCCGTTACCAACATATACACTTATTTTCTTTTACCTAATTTCACCTGTTTCTCTTTGTTCTTCTGTAATTCTTTGTAATGATGACAAAAAATGTAAATAGTCAATTTGCTATCAGTTTCACTTCGGTTTTTGGTTATTTTGGGCTGTGATGATGTTGATGCGATGTGATAATGGTGATATTGGCTGAATTATCGTGCATCCCTATCAAAAAGCATGAAATATACATCAGTGAATGTATGAGCATTGCAAGATAAGTCAGTTGTAACACTAGTGTCTTTGGCAAAATGACCTGCGAAATGATCACGCATGTGTGAACCCATCGTAGTTAAAGTGTGTGCAGTGACTGAACATACGACAAAACACAACGGCCACTTCAAACGTCACTGTAGAAGTAAATGCAGCAGGTATGTAAAACATAAGCATTCAGGGATGAGACCTCTCCAGATTAAGGTGGTATTCTGGACTTTCTGACCTGAAAATGTAATAAGTGAATCATGCAGATCTGTCTGCCTGTGTTAAACTAATAGTAAATTGTAACAAACAAGCTCAAACTGTAGATTTCAGAAGACTGGACTATGGACAGATGTCTGCACTGGACTTCTAGTTGATTTAGCTATTTTTTCATGGAATTTGTCGACAGCGAGATCCTTCAAGAAGCTGAATTTCAACTGTACTATCAGAGAATTTCAACAGAAGTATCAGTCTTGTGGCAAATATTTCTTGCAGCTTTACTTTGACAACTGTAAAAGATCAGACTCCATAGAGAACAGAGCTGCATGCTGTTTTTTGGGGGCATTCATAAGTTTGCTCCTACTTTGGCCGTTCGGGATGATCTGGGCTGGATTCCTGGTTCAATAAGGCAAAAATGTGAAATGATCAGACTGTGGAATTGTCTGCTTAATATGTCAGAGAACAGGGTCAACAAGAGGGCTTTTCTTTGGAGTAAATTGCACCATTAACCATTGGTTAAAGAGACTCATGATATTTCTGAGGAAGCTGAGTTACAATATATATAGTAATCATTTATCATGCATTATAAACACAATCAAAAGCAAGATTGCGAATATATATTCAAATCGAGCTCACTTATGGCCCTGAGTCTTATATTACAGCAAACTTTACTGGGAGTCAAAGGTGTTTAGTCGCACAGCTGAGAACAGGAACCCTTCCTCTGAACCCTGAAGTCAGCAGAATGTGTAAACTAGGAAAAGTTGGGAATAAATCACATTTTCTTCTGTATCATCCTTTTTATGAGTTAAGAATACCGATATTCAGTGAAACGTCCAGAAATGTTCTGGTGCACTGATGATGACAGAATGGAGCGGTTGTTTAACTTGAAATGACTTTGTTACTATAGCTTGGAAAAAAACATAAGGATGGTTATTTGTTTAATATTACTTGTCATTTATGTTGCTACTCTGGTTTCTGGTCTGTTTTTCTAAATAACGTTGTCTTGTAAGCCTGTTCGGACTGGCCATATTGTTTGCATATGACACAATAACAAAAATTCAATCAATCAATCAAATCAAACAAAAAATCGAAGTGGATATAATACGCATTTTATTGATATCAAAGTAAAACTCATGTCCTAGACACAAACAATGACCAATTCTAAATTTCTAACACGGTATTCAGTTGTTATCATGAAATGATGCATTCACAGACAAGACACTATACATAATCTGTACGTAATCTGCATACTATATTGTGCTTAGTGGTATGTCTTTTAGTTCCTCTTATTAAAAAAAAGTATTATTACAAAGGGTTAATGAAAGTATAGCATAAAATATGGTATACCAAGTGTTAGAGTCCAATCACTCTTTTTAATAGCTTTGTAGCGGCCAGAAAATCAAGTATTCATGAAGATTGAGGAAGATGATCCAGTGAACTTCAATTTAATTGGTGCAAATTAAAACAATCCATCTTTTGCAGCTGTCTATCTATCTGCTATCACCACTTCATTGCTCGTCTTGCACCTTGATTACAATTATCTTTTAATAGCAAAACTTGTCAGCAATTTCTCTCCCTTCTGATTTACGTCGCGGCCCAACACAGCGTTGTTCCACTCATATAATTCATGTTTTAGTGTAATGCAGAGTGAGCCTCCACTGGGCAGACGCAAGATGTATTGACACCATCACCTCATATCTGCTGGGTGCTATGACATATGGCAAACTGTCTCTCTGCAGTATAGGCTGCAATCCTTCCCCCATTCATACAAAAAGAGCATGTTTGCATGCCGGGGGTTTGGTCCCCGCAGACTACGCCCAGAGTGAAGTACATCAATGGATTACAAAATAAATGCATATGCAGACACTATTTTTTGCGGTGTCCAATAATGGTTCCAGGCAATTAGACCGAAAGATGACACTCTGACTTTTAATTTGGGACAAAGTGATCCCTCTCTCCCCTCCTTCATCCTCCCCTGCCTCTCACCTGATATGCTGAGCTCAGGCCTTTCCAAAGATACATAGCTGTAGTCTTATTTTATCATAAAATGGAATCTTGCCATTTCCTCGCAATGACTGGAAGTTGAAGCGCTCGTCTTAAGTGACTTAAGATTTCACAGATGACACCAGCGGTGGTGCTTTGGGAACGGGAGGCATCAATAGCTGTTGAGCTAAGCAGAATGTAACGAGATCCGAGCAAAAGAACAACTGAAAACACGACACTCTAAGAAGTAAAGGTTCTAACTAGAGGGTTCTTCGGCTTGTCCCCAAAGGAGAATGTTTCTTGGCTCCTGGTGGAAGGTTCCACTTGGAGTAATTTCAGAGGGTTCTACCTCAAACCTGACATAAGGGATTATACCTAGAGGCATCTGTGAGAGGTTGTACCCAGAACCCCTTATTAGAGACTCTAAAGGAGAACCTTTATATCGTGCAATGGTTCATCCCAGAACCCTCTTTGGGGGTTCTATCCAGAATCTTTCTAGGTTTCTACCGAAAACGCTTTAGTGTTTTATCTAGAACCTGCCCAGGGAGTTCTATTAAGAATCCTTTCATATTCCAAGGATTTTTTTTATACAGAACCGACATGGGGCATTCTACCAAGAAGGCTTTTATAATCTAAGGGATTTATCTAGAACCCATCACTGAGGTTCTACCAAGAAACTTTTAATATTCCAAGGGATTTGTCTAGAACCCATCCAGGCAGTTCTACTGAGAATCCTTTTATATTTCAAGGATTTTATATGGAACCCGCACAAGGTGTACTATCAAGAACCCTTTTATAATCTAAGGGATGTATCTGGAACCCATCCAGGGTTTTTTTACTGAGAACCCTTTTATATTATGGTACAAAGAACCCTTGATGAAAAGAGTTTCAAAAAGGAATCTTTGAGTTCTTTGGATGAAAAGGGTTCTTTAAAAAAGAATCTTGCAAAAAACACTTGACAACCTCTGTGTTTAAAAGGGGGTTCTTCAGATGCAAAAGGTTCTGGGTACAACCTCAGCCCTTTAGGAAGAACCTTGGTTTGGAACCCTTATTTCTGAGAGTGAATGAAATCTTGTGAGCAGGTGAGAACAAAAGCTCTTTTGTCTGCTCTTTTGTGTGTTTTGACTTTTGGAAATCAAACATAAGTGCCTCTGCATTAGTCAGTAATGTCCAAGTGAGGCCGCAGCGAGTGTCAGAACAGCCTTCATTAGAAAAAAAATTGATATTCTGAATAAATCTTCCCTCCAAAGTATCAGCAGCAGACTCATTGTTGCAGCAATAAAATATATCCCAGTCAAGAGTTTCAGCATTTGAAATTGCTGGACATTACAGCAAATGAGCCATGCATGGGCAATAATCAACAGAGAGATGGAGAGAAAACAGAGCAAATATTCACATTTCATAACACTTCATATCAAGATATGTGATCAATGGGAGAAAAAGCTTTGCTCTCTAGTATTTTATTGTCAATAATTATTCACTTACCAAACATTACAGGTGCTCTTACAATTCCTTGTAAACTGGACAATTAAAAAAAAAGCACTTTAGGAAGGTAGAACAGGTAAAAAAAATGAGAACACAAAAGTCAAGTCAAGGTAATTTATTCATATAGCGCAGTTTAAACAACCTGTGGTCCACCAAAGTGCTTTACACAGTAAAAAAAAATCCCCACAACAACAAAGACTCATCCTGACATGCATAAAACACATGAGCAGGTGTTTCACCTGGTGGAGGCTGATCGAACACGAACACTGAAAAACATAAAATGAAAACTTGCAGTGTCTCTTAAACACACTTCAAGATGAGCCATTGTTGCATCTTTTCACAATAATGAAAATACTGCCAACTGTGATGAAGGTTAGTGTTAAATTTAGTCTCTACCCTGTTACACCTAAAATTTAATAAATTCACTGGGAGCAGTTTCTTATATTGTCTTTGTGCCAATGCTGGAACAAAGTAGCTCCAACAGGAGCAGCTGTAAGTTCTCTTTGGGAAATGAAGAACTGGCTCAGCACGCTGCGAAATATAAAAGGAAATCAAATTTGTTTGTAAAGTTCTTCAGTGTAACTCAAGAGTTGTTGGTTCAACGTAACATCTTAAGCTTATTGAATGTTTTCTCAGGTACAATTGAACTAATACCAACCTCATTTGACTTGATATGTTTATTTGTTTGGAATAATTACAAAATTACCTCAATTTGTGTTTTCAAATTTAGTCAACTTAAAACTTTAAGGCAGCCCAGGCTTTTTAAACTTTTTTAAGTTAAAACAAAAAGTTTATTTTTACAGTGAGGCACAATTTAGGCCCAGTTACAGGAAAAAAACATGTTCAAAACCTTAAAAAATCAAATACAATGATATCAAAATATGAATAATAATGCTAGACTTTCAATTGTTTGAGCAGCTGCATTTTGCACTATAGCTGAAGGCCTGACAGAGTAGTCTGACTGACACTGAGATATGGTGGAAGAAAACACAACATTTCCAGATTTTGCTGTTTCATAATAAAACCTTTTAGATAACCAAAAATATCAGGGGCTTTTATTGTGAAGAAATAAAGGAAATGAAATGGTCTTAACCAGCGTTTTACGGCCACTTGACTTAAGTAGCAGTGGGTAGCCCTTTCAGAGATGTAACGCCCCACCTCGCTGGGCTAATGTGCCGAGACAAATCAAGGCAGCGCATCTTCAGGTTGATGCTCATAGTGAAATAATGTGAAAACAAAAAACAAAGGGGAAATGCTAGCCTGTGCACAAGAGCGGTCATAATACATTTCCAAGGTATTGTTGTCACAAAAACAAAACACATGCAGAATTTTTTTCAACCACTTTCAGTGCCTTTCTGCTAGAAAAAAAACATGATTTAATAATAGCGTTTATTTGTCAATCAAATTTAAGATCATAGTCAAATAAAGTGCCATGATTCTAAGTGTAGGGTTTGTCTGGAACTAAACAATATCAGGGGATCCAGAAATGAAAAAGATGCCATTCTTTATGATTGACAATGATTTTTGTCGGTAACTCTTTGTCCCCTCCCCTCACCTGGAAAAAAAAAAAAAAAAAAAAAATCTGTTGGTGCTTTAGGGAATTGTTCGGCCATTTCCACTCTGCCCCAAATAAACTTGGATGTTCTCCATCCATCAGGTGACTACATGGAGAGCTGACCTGTCATAAATTCACTCTGTGGGGATGATGACAGGGCCGGAGCCAATCTTCATGAAAGAATAAAAAAATGGCACTAGCTTCCCATCCCCCCACTCCCTGAGCCCCCTTCCAACCCCGACTCACCCTTTACCCTCAGTACTGGAGCACCCTCGCTCCCTATCTTCCTGCCTATCTCTCTCTCTCTCTCTCTCCCTGCACTTACCAGGCTTTCTCCCTCTCTCTCTCACCCCCTTTTCTCTCCATGGGTAAGCAGGTAATCATGAGCTGTCACAGAAAGGTGACCCATTAATGTGATGGATACGGTGTGAAAAACAAATGGTGTGAAACGTGTGGATTGCTGTCCTTACTGCACCTTGGCCTTTTGTTCTGTCATATCAATATCCACACAGGGCCTCATTACACCGCTGCACTACACAATGAGTGGAGCGCCAGGGTCAAGACTGCGCCACGCTCCCTTTGACTGGCTCCGACTGGGCTTTTCAGCTCAACCTCACCCCAAAGGACTCCCAGGTAAACAGGAAGAGGGGCAGCCTCTGGAGCCAGAGACAGCGCACATCATCCTGGGCTAAATAAGCAGCCCCCCAGCAGTCCTGTATCCATCAGGGGGCCTATACTGTACAGACAAAATTGACAATAGTTACATGGGGAAATCATTGAGGAGTTGATGCATGAACTGGTCCTTTTGTCCAGTGCAGGTTTACTACTGCAGTGCTAGATTGGAGCATGGCCTTTTGGAATGGAAAACATGGCGGCTGTGGCCGTTCGGCAAATTTGCCTCCGGAAATGCTGCTTGCAGCGTTGTCAAGAACCGTGGTGTGGCTGCCTTTTTGACAGCCACTCATCTGATCCAGTTCATACTCTATATTTGATACCCTTGAATCCCCAGCAATGCACCCGACAAAAGTTGTTCAGATAAATGGATGTGGAGACATGTTAAGGACAGTCATACGCATGCACACAGACAGACAAATGTTCATTTCCTTCTAGTTAGATGATGCTGCTAGAGCACCACCACTTGGCTAGATAGCACCAAATATGTCCTGGTCACTGAGACGCGGCTCCATTCCAGCTGTTTTCAGCATTTCCACCAAAAATAAACTGGTTCAGAACTTGAAAAGTTGGCTCCCCCTGGCTGGAACCAAAAAATAGCACTTTTTCCTTGTTAACCAAAGTGTGTGTGTCATATTCTACAGGTTGTGCGATGCTGTTTGTTGATGACATCCGTGATTTGATTGGCTCTGCTCAAACTGGTGGAAATGCAGGTTGTTTTGCTCCATAGCACCAAGGATCTTGAATGCGATGGCCCTCAGACATCTTATAAATTCGTCTGAACCACGGCTGTATTAAGGAGAACTGGATGCAGCTCTGTGATGGCTGTTCAGTGGCGCATGAAGCAAGCGCACTAGAGCAAGACTTCCTTTGGCCTAGCGGCTAACTTCTGGTTTAGCCGTTCTATTCTGTTCCGGAGTTGTGACGCTAAGATCCAGTGTTTCACAGATGAAAAGTGTTTTTGGGCCACTGTATATCATGTGACGTCATTACATTGTTTGGCCACTATGTATGTTAAACAGGGTTGAAAGCTTGGTGAGAAAACAAAGAATTTTGTTTCTGAGACTTCAGAATTACAGGCCAATAGTCCTTGCATCCCAGAAATAAACCCATCAAATGTGAAGTCAGTGGGATGAATGGATGTGGAGAAATGTGAAGGACAGACAGACAGATAGACAAACACTGATCTTCTTTTATATTTGAAATGCAGTTTTGTTCTCGGAGAGTTGAGGTGTCCATTGTGTTGGAGCCTAGACATCACTTGTATGTCTAAAAACTTTCGGGATATTTGACGTTATGTCAACAAGGTCAAAAACGTCTCTTTATTGAATACGTACTGGTGCTGTCGATGTTTCACAGATTTTCTTTGTTTCTTTCTGCAAACTTTCAGCTTCGCTGGCTATAGATCACATTTTTCCCAGACAATGGCAGGTCACATAGTGATAATTGAAACTCTACATTGCCAGACTGTGTGTGAACAGCAGCAAAAGAATCAATAAGTAGGACTTATATGAATGTGTATGGACTTCTAAATTGCTTCAGGCATACTGTAAGATGGGCACTTAGATTTTCAAAGAGCCATACTGCCAGTCAAGGTCAGGAGGGGAAGCAGTGAGGAGCTGCTGCATCACAGTCCCGGCCTAACCCTGCACTGTCCATTACACTTCCTCACCGGCTGGTCAAGTGCTTATTAAAGACTGGGGCTAATTCCTCTGCCAGGACCTGTGATCCACAAAGTAACAGCTAATCACCAATTAAGAAATATTATGGATTACAATCAATTGATTTTATGTGCAAGATACAGACTTATGGGCCCTGGAGAATTGTGCCT